>JAOVVI020014036.1:0-11642 GCA_028571085.2 Nepenthes alata | reverse complement strand
ATATAATTGTAAAATTATTATTTTGCAAATTTATAAAATATAAATATAAATATTTATTAAATAATAAAAATTTAATTTAATTTATAAATAAAGTTATTTATATATTTAATTTTTATATGAGTTTATATTTTATAATAATAAATAAAATATATATAAATGATAAACATAAAAAATAAAAAAAAAAGGGTAAAACAAATTAAAATATGAGGAAAAAAATAGAAAAAGGAAAACGGAAGCCTGAACCAATGCTTGGCCATGGAAGAGGACAAATATGGAAATGCGAGTTTCAAAAGTTAAATAAGAATTTTTTTTTTTTGATTTTTGTACATAAATGATAAAAATGTTGACAAATTTACATGAAGGATAATATTTTTTACTATATAATGTGTCATTAAATTTGAATTGTTATACGAATTAGGAGGTTATCAGATCTTTTATAATTGGTCAAATTGAAATGGGTTTGATCTCTATTTCTATTAACCAAAAATCTTACACAATAAAATGAACAAATAAGATGTCAGAGGGTTGCATAAACTCGTTTTCTGATATATTCTCTAACGTTCAAATTAAAAAAAAAATTATTAAAAAAAGATGGATAATACAAAGTGTAGTGGTACACGAGTGAGGGGAATAAATATTGGAATGCACTCTGTTAGGAAGCTGTTTCGAGAGATCACTCAGCAGGGAGCAACTTTGAAGCATGGAGGACTAAGTTTCAATATGTGCGCTCAATTAGGAGACAGTTTCGAGATAAAGGACTAGATTTCGCTAAGCGTGCTTGATTAAGAGGCGATTTTGAGAGATAGATGATTGGGCTGCGAAAAGTGTGCTTCAATGAGTGTTTCAACCAGGGGCAGCTTCGAGATTGATGATTGGGCTTTAGAGATGCGTTCGGCCAAAGAGTGGCTTTGAAACAGCGGCTGTTTGGAGGTGAAGGAACTCCTGAGCGATGATAATGGAGAGGAGAATGCTTCCTGAAGTCTTCTCTAGCTACCAGTGAGGGGAGCTTCCTACGCCTTACTACACAAATTATTTTCATTATCCTGACGGCGTGAGAATTCAGAGTAGATACAGCACTTACGCAGTTGTGAGGCCGGATTGAAGGGTCTCTTCGAAAGTCGGAGGTACTCCTGCTCTATTGGGGATCATTTTTGCTATTTTACACGATGAGGCATAATATCCACAAAAAAAAGATATAAGAAATTGCCTTACGTTAATTTTATTTTTTTAGGTCCTCTTTTTTTTTTTTCTTTCCTCCAATAACACTTCACTTATATTTACGACTAATATTTCCTTTGATTTAGTTTTATGGATTTGAATGATCTTAAATATGCTTTCTTAATATATCTATTATTTATATAACTTCTACACGGTAAAGAATTCTCTCATTTCTTACATTTTAAGGTGACTAAACTCATTCAATTTATCATTATCATTCCCACCCCTGTAACTCTTAGTTTTTATAGATATTATTGCTTAATTGTTTAACATTCTAATTTAAATAATATGGCAGGTTTAAAAATTATCTTAGAAAAAATTTCATACAAGAGAAACACTCGAGAAGAACAGCATTTATTTATACAGAATATAAACACTATTATCTTAGCAAATGGCAGGATGATTATTTTAACAAATGCTTCAATCAAGAGAGACCAAAACCACACCAAAAAAACAAAAAAAAAAAGATGACTAAAAAATGATATCCTCATCCTTCTCCACAGAAGTTGTCAACAAGTTCCGAGCGGAATGCAACGACACCCCCCTCTGCAGAGAAACGTTCTCAGCAAACTTCTCCTCGGCAAACCTCTTGGCAGCCGCGACTTGCCTCTCAATCTCCTTCTTCTTGTAGCCCTGTATCTTCTTCAACCTGAAGAAATCCTCCCTTTCTAGCTCATCTAGCTCCCCCTTGATGTAGCTAATCGTGTTCTCTAGCCTCGGCTTCACGACATTCTCGAGGGCATTAACCCTGCGGTTTGTGGTCTTGATCGCCTCATCGAGCGTCAGGAACGATGTCTGCAGAGAAGCGAGCTCGACGAGAACCTCAATGGCCTTCACATAGGCAGCACGGCACTGCTGCACCTGCTGGCCCCCTCTGGCCAGCCCGGTGAGGTCATTTCTCGTCTCTCCCTCGGTGAAGTAGTCAAACTTTGGAAGCTTCACCCCGGCAACGTTCTCTTGGTGGGAGCGAACCTTAAGATTTGCGGTTTGGACATTTTCGAGGACAATGTGCTTAATGTTCTCGCCAGCGACGTATTTGGCTTCGGTTAAAGCAAAGGAGGAAGTTTTCATTATATCTCCCATAGATTCCTTTGCAGAGACTATCTTCTTCAGGATCTGACGGAACTGCACAGTTAGGGCATCGCTCTTCTTCTTGAGGAGAGCATGGCCCCTTGTGGCACCAACAAGACGAGCTTTCACGACTCCGAGCATTGTTACAGTGGGTACAACGTTCAGGCGCTGGCTTTGACCCGACATCTTCACCTGATAGCTATTTGTACGAGCTTTAGGGGACCAAAAGTGGAAGGTAAAAATCAGCACATAATGCACAGAAGACTCAGAAGGTGGCATCAGAGGGGCCATAAGAATAATCTCCTACTTCCAGCAATGAAATTCATCCTAACAGCTTAAATGGTCAATATTATAAAATAAGCCTAATATTATTTAAAATGATGCCAGAATCATAGACTCCAAGTCATGAGGGTGAAATCATCAATGTTGGTAATACAGAGAATATAAAATGGGAGGATCTGAATGGGAATTGGCATGAGAAGGCACAAGCTAAGGGCCCCGTAGCCGCAGAAAACAATTTTTGTTTTCTATTTTTAATTTATTTGACAAAGAAAACCCTTATTTTGTTAGAGATTAAGGAAAATAAAATTACCGAGTGAGAAAATGGAACACACTTTCAGATCAGGATCATTTTCTACATGTATATAATCAAACAATAGAAAAAAGAAAAAAAGAAAGCTGTTCAAAAATTCAGATTGATTGTCTACCGCCTTTCTCACTGCGACTCATCTTAGCTCTCATATTCCATTTTTTCAAGTATTTGTCTACGTCTTTCCGTTATGGCAATAAAGATCTTGACAACAATTTATTGCATTATGATCAAAGGAGATAATGCAACATACTCATCTACTGAAGGACAATCCTGCAAATGTTCTTTAACCAGCAAACCGTATATAAAATCACTCCAGCGATTCACCTTCTACATTTCAACTGTAAGTAACCCATAAATATCTGAAGGGAGATTGAATTGCTTTCAAAAATCCACTGATCATGGGGCTTCGCTTTAAGGTTCCAGAAGGAAAATTTTGGCAACAAGGCTAGTAATACTAACAACTAAATGAGATTGCTGATATTAGGATCCAATTTTGGGTAATTTCCACGTCAGAGCCTAATAAGCACTTGATAGAGAGGGGTTGATTGACCTAATGAAAGTCACATTACACAGACAAGTTTTACTATCTTCAATTGTGAACAGAAATTGTTGAATTTAGGATTCAGAAAACTAAAACATAAATAAAATCAAAACCCTCCAAAAAATTTGCAATTGAACACATTACGAACCAAACAGCTCTCAAAATCACTTCATGTAAGCACAACAAGGAATTAGAAGAACTTCCCACGTAAGGAATGGAAAAAGTGAAAAAAGAGAAAAGAATTTCATCAAACAATCTGGGCAATTGAAAGAATCAAAGTCTTAGATCTAGAATTAATCAATACCGAGAGCATGATCAGAAGAAGAGTGGCACTTGATGACTTTTCCTAGGCTCCTCTGTTAATTAGAGAAGCTCCAACAAAAGGAGGGCATTATCCTTATCCCATATCAATGAAAATGTGGCCCTTACGGTATTAGTTAAGATGATATTTAGGGACTATTTTTTCGGTAATGTACTCAATTTATTGTTTTATAAAGTAAAATTTCATAAAAAATAGATTTCAATTTAGCAATGCTGACGGATTTTCCTCTATTTAATGCAATCTTAATCAATATCCTCTAAGTAAGAGTAGAAAAAACCCTTATGACAAAAAGCATCCTCCACACTATGGAAAAAAGGTTCTACTAGAAGGGAAAGGTAGAAAATATCTCATAGATATGCACAAATCAGGAATTTCTCTTCAGACCGACTACAACCAACGATTTTTTTTTTTAATAAATAAAGGTATCCTACAACTATGTATCACATCTCTTGTACATGTAGATCAAGTTAATTTCTTAACCAACTCACAAAATTTACGTACCCAGCCCTTGTTTACTATATTATGTCTTAATAGAACCAAACTCATTCCATGCCTCTTTCTGTTCCAAAAATCAATTTCAAATTTTCTGATGATCGAAAGGATGGATAAATAAACAATTCACTAACTTGACAATATAGATGAATATTTTGTGCTATGCTGCATCAATATTTTACCCCAGCATTTTGCCCACTGAGAAAAATTGACTTCGTGTCATCATTTACAAAGGAAACTTAGTACATTGTCACATTCGATAGAAAGAATCCTTAATGATTTTCCTCCTAAAGGTGCCTAGTGTATGAAATTCCCACAGTAATGTACTGGGGAAGATTATATGCATGTAATCTTATCCCAGTATTGTAGAGATGCTATTTCTGCTATTTTAACCTATTATCTCAATGTTACAATGGAACAACATCACCATTGTAACAAAGCACCCCCTCAATTGCTTTCTTAATTATATCATTGCTACAAATTTGAATATGTGGCCTCATATCAAAAATTTTTTCCAGATATGATAAATTTTTCATAGAAAAGCAAGATTTTTCAGATTTTTGTTTGGCAAAATATCAGGTTTGAACATCCATTTCTTAATTTCCATTAAAAAAATTTCTTGAAAGTCTCCTACATAACTGAACGATGCCTAAATAAATGGCAGGGAGAGGGATGAGGAAATGGAGAAGGCATGGGTCGCCAACGAAGATATCATAAGTTTTTGGCAGCTGCTACCAAAGTTGCTTGTGGAAAGTGTCACTGCTATGTCAAGGGTGGCCCAGCACTAACAAGGGTGTGTAAAGAGAAAATAAGAAGAGGGCCTCACCAAAAAATAGAAAAATTCAAATTTAAGAACAGTTCAAATACATATTCAAGCACTCAACACTTCAGTTCCATCTGAATTTAAGATAGTTCTGTAGCATGCGCAAACAATTTTCAGTCAGCATTGAATGAAAAATATATCATTGAAATAACAAAAATCAGGTATGAAAATCCTGTTGTATCAGATGACAGGCAAGCATATCAGGAACCAGACAACACTTCTCGCAAAAACGAGCGGATAAATCAGAAGTAGCGGAAAAGCAAGTGAAGAAAAGCCTCTCAATCTTAGCTGGATTGATCAGTACTGGCCCAAGCCAACAGGATTTTGGGAAATCCACTGAGGGTTGAATATGCGGAACCCAACACAGACAATTTGGATATTATTTTGCAAACCCAAACCCACACCAAAACAGAATTCTAAATTTATTTATTTTTTTAACTAAAACGAGAACCTAATAGCAAACCCAAAAGAGATCAAACAAAATTTCTTCCAAATTGAACAAAACCTAGAATTTAGGTTCTGGCATTGAAGCTACATAATTAAATTTATTTTGCAAATCTGAACTCAAACAAAAGAAAAACCTAAAATTAGCTCAACTAAAACGAAAGCACCAACGGGAAAGGCATTAATACTGAAAATTGCATACCTCAATCTTTGTTTGAAATGAAAAAGAGGGAGGAATGGACGACACTTGAGAGTGAAAAGTTCATTAGCTGGAAAGTTATGAGAGAAGAGCGGTCAGAATTTCGCAAATTTGGTTTCATTTGCTATGTGGGAGAAAGAAATCAGCAGCCCTCACACAGCTTAAAAATCAAAAAACAAAGTCGTCGAATTGAGTGATAACAGACAGCTGTGATCTTTTGTCCTTTTTCCTTCAATCGCATCCCTAGGATGGATAGCCATCGGTTGATCTCCTTTTCCTTTTTAAACTGGCAGATCCAACGTTACAGTGCCACTAAGTCTATGGGATTGCGGAGAGCTTTATCCTTTTTTCTTTATCTTAGCTATTTAATTTTATATTGATAAGTCTACTGAGTTATTTGTTTTCCAAGTTAAAAAAGTATTCATTTGTATAGAGTTTTTCTTTTGTCTATATAGGAATCATTATATAGAACTGACGAAATCTATTTGTACAAGTCCTATTATATTATTTTATAAGAAAATGTCGTTAGCTAATATCAGATGTTAAGAAAATAGCATTTGTCACCACATATAATGTATAATATGCAATTAACCTACTCATAAATTTCAAATAATGGCATATAACCTAGACTATGGGAATAAAATATATAGTTTGACCTTTGACATTCAACCCTTTGGTTCTTATTTTCCTATATTTTGCATAGGTTTGTTGTCATTACTCTTTTCATTGTTTTGTCTTGTATATACATATATATACACACACATATTTTGCTAAGTTTTAAACTCACTTTTATCATTTTCGTCTTTTTTTGGATTAGTGGGTATGAATTATTTGCAATTTTTGGACGGTAAAGAGTTTTAATAAAGGACTAATTTATAAGTTATATTATGCATATTTTTAGAATATAATATCATTTTGGAAGCAATTTTGAATATATTTAGTATTAACATGTATTTTGTTGGAACACTTTCTTTTGTGGATTTGCATTATAGATGTTGGACTATAATTTATAGATGATTTTTGCTCCGCTTTTGGATGGACATTAAATAGGTTTAAACAAATTAGGGAAAACTTGGGATATATCCAATGTTTCAGCAAGTCACTATAGGTCATTGTTAATCATTATAATGTCATTGTATTTTTATTTCGGTACTAAGGTCATGACATGATATATAAGGTATGAATCATGAATTATATTTTTTTAATAATTAATTAAAATAAATTAATGAAAATATCAAGATCAATTGAGAATTTGAATCAAAATTAATATTCTAATTGAAATAACTAAAGACTGAGCAACACTTGACCAATGGCTGACCCACGTATATACATATTTTAGATAAAATGGTAACGTTTGATATGCGCCCGAGGGATGTACATGTGCGCTTGGGACAAAACGTGATCACCTAATGCGCGCTTAAGAGACGCTTGTGCACCGCACAATTTATGCTTTAGTGCCTAACACTCGCCTAACAGGCACACATGTGCTAGTTTTCTACATAAAGCTTTTTTGGTCGATTTTCAATCATTTTTATATGGTTCTAGAAAGAGGGGGGAGAGAGAGAGAGAAAGGAGGAAGAGAGAGATGAGGAATGTCAAATGAAATTAAAGAGATGAGATTTTACGTTTAAAACAAGTACATTCAAGCCTTATTTCCTTTATTGTTGATCTTTTTTTACCTTTTTGAGTATTTATTCTTTTAAATAGTCATACATATACTATTTTTATAGATAAAGAGTTTATATCTTATATGCATGTGATTCTACTTGCTTTCCATGAAGCTTTTATAAAATACATACTATAAATTTATGTGTATTATATTTAAAAGCTGATTTTTTATAACAATATTCATATATAACTTTAAATTATGCTTATATACTCATATATCTTTGATTTTCAGATATATATTCCTACAAATCTATGTTTGAAAAAATTGATGAAACTATGTTATTCTTATTAATTTCCTAAAATTTTACATGATAATTTTACTATATATTCTTAAATTAACATATTAAAATTTTAGCGCATTTCTAAATTATATAATTGAATTTCTTGCATATCCATGTTTTAATGCATGACATAAATTTAAAGAAATAAGAAAAAAACTCTATATAAGTTTAATAATATATGTATTTTTTTAGTATGAGAAAATCTAAACATATGTTTGTATTTGAATAGAGTTTTAAATTTGATTACGTATGGACCATTGTAAAAAATTGATAAAATATATTATAATATGTCCAAATATATTAGAAATAAAATCGAAGGCCACTTTTATCATTTGTGGGTTAGAAATATATTGTTCAGTCCTATCTATAGAATTACATGTAGACAGCCCATATACAGACCTTGAATAGAAATATATGACTTTTAATTATGTGAAAACAAATCATAACCTAAGTTTCAATTATTTGCTCTTTGTTGGTGAGAAATCACCAATCCTTAATCCCCTAAATTTTTGGCAAGAATTGAGTATAATTCAAATATTGTACAATCTAATAAATTGATCATCTATTTTGAATTATGTATATCTAAATTAATGTTCCCATTTTCTAGTTATTCGATTGTAACGACTCCAACCCTAATCATCAAATCCGTCTCGAACCGCTAACGCAAAAAACCACAAAAAAATATATCATTAAACATCCATCAAATACTCATCATAATTTCAACATTTCCAATTAAAATTAGAATCTCATTAACACATTAAACAAATATCTAGAAAATAAGACTATTGAAATTCATGGGTTGTAACCCGAAAGGAAAACCACTAAACCTCTATCACAACATAACTTGTCTATTACCAACTGAAATGATCGTAACTAATCTTCTGAATCTTCTCTACCTAAAAAATCTCACAACAAATTTATGGTCCTTTGCAAGTGTTATAAAATCAACTTAAATTTATAGCAAATAAAATATAAGAGTAAGCTAAATACTCAATAAGTAATAATAATTAAGAATACATAATAAATAATATATATATCAAATATCACAAATATAAAAGCCACAATAGCAATATAAAACTTAACTCAATCCAAAAATCTATAACTAATTGTATTCATAACACAAAACAATAATAAGGACAATCCCATCAGACCCTCGTATCACAAAGGAAAAAAGATTCACCAATAAAAGGTGAAAATTCCTTAAAGTCCGCCATCAGAGATAAATAGGGATTCCCTAGCTTGAATATTAGTATGAATGACTTAAATATCAAATAACAATAAATATCATGAATTTCACCAAATATAAATCTCATTGAACTAGATACATAGATTTTACTGAATGTAACTCCTGGATTCCGCTGAATCCCAAACTCAATATGTATTAATAATCATAATATATCACGAAGAATCTCCTGGACCTTATTCTATCACCATGAACCAAAGACAATGTATTTAAACTCCCAACAATTGGGTAAGTGCCACAAGATTATCTAGTCCATTGCATCCTCACTACTCCTACGATTTTCCCATGAGCTATACTCATAGCATACTCATACCATTTATAATACCCATAGCTAATGATATCCCTAGTATCATCTTCTACGATAGTCACATGATTATAAGCATCCATCCATACTAAATAATATACCTCATCACCACCATAATACAGAAATCACTATCGAATCACTATTGACTACACTATGGTGTTGTAGGTTCTATATTCCTTGACAGCATAGTATTTTTACATAATTTTCTTTACCTTGACTATAAAAGGCCAATAATGTATACTCCCACGACCAAGTATATACGCAAAAGAACTTAGCAATTACAATGATAAAAGAACTGTTTTGTATTGATGAGGACCATACACACACAATCGAAGCTAATACAAATAGTATCATCATTAAGGGAAAAGAGAAAGAACTAAGGACCCACCAGGTATCCATCTATATCATCTCTACTAGCCGATGACAGTCTCCCTAAATCTTGCAACTTTTAACAATGCCACCATCTATCAAGTTCCAATACTAGACTAAGACTAGCTTGATTCCTCTAATGTTTCAATGTCCACCTACACATCGCCATGTTTTTGACCAAATACAATTCTAGTCTACTATTACTACTACTCTGATTTTTCTAAACTCACTTGTAGGACTATTAAATGTCAAAAATACACTCAACCCTACCACTACTAAACATAATTTAAATAATTCTACTATTGCTCAAAATCAGATCATATAAAACACATTTTAACAATTACTTAATATAGTCAGAAATCTTTCTCAGTATGATAGAAAGACAGGAGGATGTAAATGGAACGTGTGGATGCATGCAAGGGGGGATAGAGTGTGCCGTGGAGGACCGAGCTCTAAGAGATGTACACGGCGGGGAAGCAGCTTTGGAGATACTGGGCACTCGTAGGATGAGTGGCTTGAAAAATAGTGCACTCGTCTCAGAGTGCCTTGAGAGAAAGCAATTTGATACTTTAGGGATGTTTGAGGGTAGGAATTCTCGTCTCCTTTCTCGCAGGGGAGGTGAGGGATTTATGAAATTGGAGCTGGTGTAGCATTCCTTGGGCCTCACAGTTGATGTTCATTGCTCCGAAAGATCGACTAAGCTCTCTCCACGAGCGTGCCTCGGGGTAAGTATGGCAACATGGCTTTTCTTGGAAACGTTGGGCGCCTACGCTTGCACTCTCGGAGTGATGCACCATATGAGTAGATACTTTGTGGATATTTACTCGCCTGTCAGGACAGCTGTTGTGGCCACACGTGGCAGGAACTCCTCACAAGCGCATGCTATACTGTTAGGGCTGTCAACGACCGTGTAGGAGGGGCAATCATGGGCATTGCACTACACGCAACCCTAATCGCCCACTCTCCGCCGAGCAGTTCCGAGTCTACCTATCTAAAGCACCCACACCATTGCCTAGGCCTTTGTCTTGACAGATTGCGTGATGGGCTACTGTGATTTGAGCTTTCCTCTTGCTAATGACACGCTTCCCAAGACTTGGTCTTGAGTGGGCCCTGTTGGGCCGTTGCTCCCCCTTCAGGCTGCGCTCTGGGCCAGCCCAGAATCAAAATATATATATTATTTTATATAATCCCACTCTCTTTCTCACTCTCAAAATTTCCGCTTCCCAGACCATCTTCTTTCTTTTTCTTTTTCCGTTTTGTTTCTCCTTTCTTTCTTCTTCCTCCTCTTTACTTTTGCCTGCCGCTGCCCTAATATGCTCAATACAGGAGCTGCTGCAGCAATTCGGCAATGCGCAACAGTGTTGACAGCCACAACTTCCAGGTAACTTCGATTTCTTCCACTATCAATGAGATTTCCCATGAAATTGTGTTCTATTCCCCGATTTCGGTCATTTTAAAATTGGATGATGGTGGAGACATTACGAGAGGAGACATTACTTGCAAATAGATGAAATATATAAAATATGGAAGATTATTTGCAAATGGAGGTAATAAATAAATACAAAGAGTCATTTGCCTTAAATTTGCTCTACGGCAATGACAGCAACTTTAATAGTTGGCGGTAATGTCTCTGGCGACAGCAGCGATGGTGAGCACCAACAGCAATGGAGTAAACTACTGATTTACCTTTTACCTTTCCCTTCAATGGCCTCTCTTACAGCTTTCTCTCTCTCTCTCTCTCGGTCCCCTTCATTCTCTGTTTTCCATCGCCCTCCGTGCTCCCAATGGACGGTTTATATAGAATTTTCTTTGAAAGGCAGGTTGGGAGGTGGTTGTAACAAATATTTGGTTGAGGCAGGTAAACCGATTATGGCAGCATAGGGATTAGTTTGGAAGAAAGATTGTTTCATGGGTATGACAACAGAATGGGCATGGTAAGGGATGAAGGAGATTTGGGAGAGTTGGTTGTGGGGGAGGAGCTTGAATACAAATTCAGGACTCATTTAATAAATGAGCCGAGCTTGAACACAAGTAAGCTGGTCTTTTTCTGTCATGGACAAGTTTGTTTAGGGCTT
>JAOVVI020014034.1:0-11643 GCA_028571085.2 Nepenthes alata | reverse complement strand
AGCAGCAGAAGCAGCGCCATTACCAGAAGAGCACGAGGAACCCCTAGGGCCACCACCGATCAGATCCCCCAAAGCACTAGAAAGGGCTTCCGGTTTCAAAAACACACCCGCACACAGCGAAGGAGAGGAGGACGCCGAAAAGGAAACCGATTCAGCTCGCGACTCCACCAGGCGACATACGCCTCCCAAATCGCTGGTGCTACAGACAGAAACGGAGCATCCATCAATGCCAAAATCGGAGCCCGAAGCAGATACAGGGGAAACCCTAACGGGCAAAGGAGGGAATGCCTGAGAAGGAGAAGGAAGGAGAGGAGGAGGGGGAGGGGAGAAGAGAGGAGAAGGAGAAGGGGAACGGGCGCAGGGAGGTGGAAGAGAGGACGAAGGAGGGGCTATAGGAGGAGAACCAGTGAGCGGACGATGGATCGGCGCCATGGGCGCCGGAGAAGAGATTGGACCAAAATTTTAAAACCTAGACTCAACGGAAACTCAGCGAACGAAACTCAGCAGAAATAGAGATCGGCGGCCGTCAGCGAACGAAGAGAGAGGGGAGAGAAGCTTGAATGACGGAATGCAGCAGAAAGAGTTCGGCGCCGTCAGCGAACGTATATCTATCAGAAAACTATGGTAATCGCATTAAATCATTAGGGGCGAGGGTTTTAGGGTATAAAAACAAATCCGGAGAAATCAAAATATGGTACAAACGAAAAATGAAGTTGGAGATACACTTGCCTTAGCCCGGGATACCGTTTTCCTTACTTGGATCGGAGTGGAACCACCTAAAATCTCCTTCCCCTTCTTCCTTTGTTCCCTTTCTCCACTTCTCTCCCTCGGTTCTCTACTGGAATGGCTGAAATGGCCGAAATAGAATCACGACGGTGATTTAAAACAAATCGCGCGCTCGAGGGCCTATCGAGCGCGCGGCGAGCACGCGGCGAGCGCACCCTTGCGGTGCCTTCTCTCTTGCCAGCTCACTCGAGGGCGCAGCGAGCGAGCCATCTCCAAGGCCATTCTGTGTTTTTGCGCTGGCTTCTGGGCTCGAGCCAGCAGCGAGCGCCGATCTGCAGCTTGCTGCACAAGGCCAGTTTTCTTCTCTTTTTTTTGTTCCACACATAATTACACCAATCTGATAACAAAAATTACTATGTTTTGGGAACTCGGTTCGTCACAGTAAGCCATAATATCTCTCTTCATGTTCCTCCACTAGAAAGCTTTCTTCAGGTCCTGATACATTTTATTTGTTCGGGAGTGGATGGTATATCTAGACCGGTGTGCTTGCTTCAAAATCTTCTCTTTCAGTTTCCTATGGTCTGATACACATAGTCGATCTCTAGACCTCAATACTCCATCAGTCTGGACATTGAAATCAGCTCGAGACTCCTTACTCAGATCACTTGCAATTCCTATAAGAAACGGGTCATTAGTTTACTTCTCCTTAACTTCACTAATAACCTCCGATTGGATCTGAAGATAAGACAGAAAAATTCTATCACCCTTAGCATAACGTTGGATATTATATTGCTTCAGATAATCCAACATTTCCATCTATTTGATTTGCAATTGAGCCACATACCCCGATCGGTGACTTAATATATCCGCAACTACATTAGCCTTCCATGGCTTATACAGTATCTCACAGTCATAATCTTTTAAGAAATCAAGCCAACTCCTTTGTCTCATATTAAGCTCCTTTTGAGAAAATAGATACTTCAGACTTTTCTATCACTGATAGGGAGTTCTTGCCATGAATGGTTATGATCAGAATACACAAGAAAATTTTTACTATAAAAGTAATGTCTCTAAATTTTCAAGGCAAATACAATAGCAGCAAGCTCAAGATCGTGGGTAGGGTAGTTCTTTTCATATACTTTCAATTGCCTATACCCATAAGCCACTACCTTACCATGCTGCATCAATACACATCCTAAACCCCGCCTTAGAGGCGTCACAGTACACTTCATAGCCTCCTGAACCTTCTGGAATAACCAATACTGAAGCGGTAGTCAAGCGATCCTTCAACTCTTAAAAACTCTGATCACACTTCTCAGTTCATTCAAACTTAACTTCCTTTTTCAGAAATTGAGTCAGCGGCATAGCAATCTGCGAAAACTTTTCTACAAATCGCCTATAATAAGCTGCCATGCTCATAAAGCTTCTAACCTCAGTCACAGAAGCCGGCCTATTCAAATTTGTAATAGCCTCCACCTTTTTTGGATCCACAGAAATACCACCACAAAAAATCACATACCCTAGAAACATCACCTTCTCCAGCCAGAATTCACATTTACCAAGCATAGCATACAACTTTTCTTCACGGAGCACTTGAAGTACTATACTCAGGTGAGTTTCATGCTCCTCAAAGTCTTTTGAATAGATTAGGATATCATTGATAAAAACCACCATAAATTTATCCAGATACGGCCTGAACACCCTATTCATCAAATCTATAAAAGCAGCTGAAGAATTCGTGAGGCCGAAAGGGATAACAAGGGACTCATAATGGCCATAACGTGTCCTAAATGTAGTCTTAACTACACCCTCTAGCTTAATCCTCAACTGATAATAGCTGGACCTCACCTCAATTTTTGAAAACATCCAAGATCCTTGCAACTGATCAAATAAATCATCAATATGGGGCAGAGGATGCTTATTCTTACTCGTGATTTTGTTCAACTCATGATAATCGACACATAGCCGTAAAGACCCATCTTTCTTCCTTACAAATAATACCGGTGCTCCCGAAGGAGACACACTCAGCCTGATAAAACCCTTGTCTAACAATTCCTATAATTGTAACTTTAACTCCTTTAAGTCAACTGGAGCCATACGATAAGGGTCCTTAGAAATCGAACTGACACCAGGAACAATAGCAACCTCAAACTCAATCTCCCGATGCGGAAGCAATCTAGGTAACTACTCAGGAAATACATCCTCAAATCCTCAAAAATGAGAAATGACTAAGATGTCCTTAGCCGGCACATTATAACTCCCAGTGGTGCAGGGATAAGCTAAGTAAGCTTTACATCCATTTTCACCAGATGTTTAGCATGTAAAGTACAAATCAACATAGGCATCTCCTTCCTCCTAATGCCTTGGAATAAAAAGGATTCTATCCCAGGAATATCAAAATAAACTCTCTTTAGAAAACAATCAATATTTACATGGTATTTAGCCAGCCAGTCAATCCCCAAAATCACATCAAAATCACCCATGTTCAACAATACCGAATCCACAGTCAAATATTTTTCCATTTACCTCAACCACACATCCAGGATACACAACATCAATAATCACAGGGGATCCAGTGGGGCTACACACAGACAATTCATAATCCAATATACATGGGACAATTACAACACAACATGCAAACCGTGGAGAAATAAAAGAGTGGGTAGACCCCAATTAAATAAGATAGATACAGAAACTTCACAAATAGAAAGAGTACCTTCCACGATATTTGGCGATGCCCCCGGATCCTGAACAGTCATTGCAAAGGCCTGTGCCAGAACAGGAGGCTTCTTTCCCTCTAGCCTCAGAGGTAAAGGACAGTCATTCACCACGTGGCCCTACTGCCCACGTCTAAAACATGCTCTCGATGTCTTATGACATGCTTGTCCCGGATGTTTTCTCCCACAAAAGGTACAATCAGCAGCTGATGCCCTAGAACCAGTCACTGATTGAGCCAGTACAACACTTTTTTCCATATCAGCCGTCCTCGCTTTCTTGGACGGTCCAGAAGATCCCACAGTAGATCTAGCACTAATTCCCACCCGGCTAGCGATCCTCTTTGCATAAAATTTCTCTATCTCCACCTCTTTCTCATAAATGACTACCCTGTCCAGTATATCAGCGTACGTCTAGAGTTTTAGTGTAGACAGTTGCTTTCTAATGTCATCCCGCAGCCGTTGTTGAAACGTCTTTGCCTTTCTCAGTTCATCTTCCACATAAAAAGGCACAAATCGGGATAATTCGGTGAATTTAGCAACGTATTCCATCACAGTCATATTTTTCTCCCTCAATCTCGTGAATTCTAGCTCCTTTTGATCCCGAAGACTCGACGAGAAGTATTTCTCCGAAAAAGCTTTCTTGAACATATCACAAGTAACCTCCTCGTCGAACACTCCTAGTGCTCTCTTCTTCATGTCCTACTAGCTGTCTACCTCGCCCTCTAGCTTATACACAGTGAAGGTGACCTTTTCTTGGTCTGTACACCAAATAATCGCGAATATTTTCTTCATCCTCTTTAGCCATATATCCACTTCCATCGGATCAGGCTTTCCTAGGAAGCTCGATGCTTGCTCCGCAGTAAACCTATCATAAGTCATAGGAGCATGATATGCCGGAACTTGCTCTGGTGTAGGGACTGGAGCCATTTGTCTCAATTCGACAGACTCAACTACGTTGGTCATCCTCTCCAACAAGTCTACATACGCAGCCTCCCGATTGTGGGGCGTCTTAGCACCACAACGGTTATTTCTTCTACTCCTACTAGCCATCCTATAATCAAGACAAATATAATATTATAATCCCAAAAAATCAATTGAAGAAAAAAAAATTTAACAGCTTAATGAAATTTAATCCTAGCCTAAGAACCAATCTCTTAAGAGTTCTAGTTGTCTTAGCTACCCCGGCCTATTCCTACAGGAATTCAGTACAGAGATTCAAACCTATGCTTTTGCTTTTCGATCAATAAATTCTTAAGACATCTCATTTCTCTGATATCAATTGTAACAAAATAAATTTTTTTTTCTCAGTTAATTCTGTCATTTCAGAATAGGAACAGAAATCCAAGTCTCACTCAGGTTCTAGAAAAAAATAGGCAGAATTTTTCCTAAAATTGGGCAGAATAGAAAGATAAATATATACAAAACATGTATAACAAACCAGTACATGCATACAACTATCATTTATACAATAATTTTTCCTACAATATGCATTCACATGATTACAGATGGCATCTATGGCATTAATCCAACAATCCATCTACTATATTAATAGTTCATGAGTGAGATGCCATCTAGGACCTATACAGAACATCCAGAAAGCATATAGCGGAGCAGAACTATAAACTTACAGAAGCATAGTTTCCTGTTCATCACATGCATCACATACATTACTATACAGAACCGATATATACATATATATCCATAGGCATAAAATTCATATACAAAACCACATGTCAAAATTAGGTCTCTACATCCAACTATTTCTCTTTGGTGACTCCAAAATACATCAGATCCTTGGAAGTCTTCAGACTAAGCTCTAAGTCACTCTTTCTCGCCAGGTACCAACTCTACAATCTCATATAAAGGGAGAAAAATAGTAAAACGACGAGCTGAGGCCTAGCAAGGTACATACATACGTGCAGTAAATTAGCTATGTAGAACAGTTATGCAGGCATATCATAGTATAAAATATACAAAAGCTGAATAGTGTATGGAAAGCAGAGAAAGTATGATTTGACATTAATTAAACATCAAAAATAAAAAATAAGTACAACCATGTTTCAGAAAGCAGAAATCAGTCTCAATTCCACAAGTTATAGAAATTCCTTTTTCTATCAATAAATGACCCTCCCCGTAGACCCTACTAGTGGAGGGGGCGAGGAATCGAGGATATATTGTGTTCACTCCATACAATCAAAGGCCAAAAATAGTCATCACGTTTCATGCGACATCCCTTCTCGCGTGATTCAGTATAGTGTGCCAGCCGGTAATAATAAACCACCCTCTAGGTTAACGAACAGAGGAAGGGTGGACCACATATAACTCTATAGATAGAGTTATCCTCGATTATCACCATAGCGTTCTAAGACATGCCGAAGAACCTAACCTGACTGTATATCAGTCTTGGATCCAAATAACAGTATCAAGAAATTTTCCTTCTTATTTCTTAACTAAAAACCCTTTTTCAGTTTCAGAAGTCAGTTAGAGTTTCTCAATAACTCTTCAGTAGATTTAGAATGTACAATAAACAGTTAAAAACTCTTTAGATGTGTTCTAGAATATATAGTAAACAGTTTATAATCTTTTGAAAAATTAACAATATAAATCAGTGTAAACGTTTTCGTCGTAGTTCACACGCTATACATTATCATGTTACCAATTAACTTTTACATGACAAGAAATTTTGATTAAAACGGTTAAATCCTTTCAATTTCGTACTTAGGGCTTTGCCAAAGCTTCCAGACTCAAAGCGAACACCAAACATGTGTTTATTCATGAAATCAACGCCATAAATCCAAATACATATACTAAAACATGCATTTTAACAAAAGATCTCTAACATTTTTGAGTTAGGGTATCATCACATGCTTTCGGAACCAAATTAAACACTAAATACATGCTATTCGTGAAATCCAATCCAAATATTGCAATACACATGAGTAAACATGAAATCTAACTGAACAATCAAGGAAAACATGCTTCGTTTACTTTAAACATGGAGCAATAAAACTTTAGAGCATTTTTACTAGTTTTAGAGCAAGAAAAAGTGGTAAAAATAGGAAATAACATCCAAGGTACAATTGCCAGAGCTCAATCTACCATTAATTTTACCGGGAGCAGATCAAAACGGGTGATTTTTCCTTCCCTTGTCTCTTCTCCCCTTGTTCTCCCTCGTGCTACTGTTGTTCTTGTCACCAAACCCTTCCCCCCTTCATTTTATAGAAAAAATGAAATTAGGACACTGGGTAAAATTTGTGCCTGCACTCGAGCGCGTGGCAAGCGCACGGTGAGCGCAAGGTTTCTGTCAGGTGCTCGCTTGAGTGCGCCTGGAGCACGGCGAGCGACTATGTACTAGATTTTGCACTCGCTGTCATGCCTCCAGCACGCGTCAGGCGTAGCCCTGCTACTTACTGAACTCAGCTAATTTTTTAACATTTTACTTCCAACCTCATTTTTTAATACATGTTTGGCCTCATATAGATTATCATCATTTTAATTACTCCCAAATTAAAATTACCCTAACCCTCACATCCATACATTTATTTTATAATATCCATGTATTGAGTATGTATATATATATTGATTTCACGTCTGATTTCTAAGTTTTATACGGTATTTTGTATGTGAAACCCTAACCCTTTGCCCGAATGCTTTTCATCTGTTTAATTTAATATTTTTGCATGATTTGGCTTTAGAAAATCGATACCGATGTCTTGAGCATGATTATTTATTAATTGTGTAACGGAACAGATTTTTTTTTGTTCTCAAATGCTTTCGTCAATACAGAAACATAAACTAGAGCTAAAACTTAAAATATTTAAATTCTATAAAATTTTCGGCAGAGTTTTCTCTATAATTGGATAAAAATCAGAAATATGACCGGTGTAAAAATAAATCTGTACAAGCACACAACTATTTAATTATCACAATACACCCTACAATACGCATGCACAGGACTACAAGTGTCATAACCAACAACACATATTTCCATCACCGAAACCTGATCATCAGATGTCGTATAAACCCTTATGGCTTTTACATTCAACATTCCTATACACTATACCAAAATTCGGAAGAGAGATAGCGAAAGTTGAACTATATACCTGCGGAAGCATAAATTCTTATTTTATCATATGCATAACATACATTTCTTATACAAAAATCCATATATATAAGTTCTATATACAAAATCAGGTATTTACATCCAAGCTACTCCTTCCAAGATCTCCAAAATAACTCCAAGTCTTCTAAAGTTCGCAGGCTAGGCTTTAACTACTCCTTCTCATCAGGCACTAGCTCTACTATATTATCTGGATGGGGAAAAAATAGTGAGTTGAAGCCCAATAAGGTATATGAAAACATGTAGGGTAAACCCTTTTTAAGAAGAACATGTATATAGATAAGTCAAATCATGGAGTTATGCAGGAACAGAATGGTACATGAAACATGAGAAAATATGAATCAATATTATCATGCTTCAAAAATCATAAAATAGTGTAACGAGTCACAGAAATCAGAAATTGGTATCAAAATCTATAAGTACTGAAAATTCCTTTTCCCTATCAGAAAGGACCAAGCTAGTAGACCCTACTAGCCGAGGGGGCAAATAATCAATGATAGATTGTATTCACTATACACAATCCAATGCCAGAAATCAAAACATAAGTATCCCGTCTTGTGGGATTAGTACAAATATGCCACCCAGTAATAGTAACTACCCTCTAGGTTAACGCCCTAAGGAATGGCGGATCACATATAACTCAATGGATAGAGTTATCCTCGATTACCACCATAATATTCTAAGACATGTCAGAGAATCTTACCTGACTGTACATCAGTCCTAGGTCCTAATTAATAGAATCAAAAATAATTTTTCTCTTTATTTCTTAACTGATAACTTATTAAACTTTAGAAGCCAATCAGAATTTCACCGTTAACCCTTCAGATTTGCATCAAAAGTTCCACCATAATTTAACAGAGCATTTCATGTAAATTTTTTAGATACAAATCACAACATGGGCAATACCTCGTTACAAATCAATAGTTACAAATCAAACTTTGAGAATTTAAAACACGAAATCCCTTCATTTTCATGCTTAGGGTTTCGCCTAACCTTTCAGATGTAAAACAAACACCAAGTATATATTTATGCATGAAATCGAACCTAAATAATCCAGTATATACTAGTAAACATGAAATCTGTCCGATTAATTAGGAGAAACATGGATTATTTACACTAAACATGGGAAAATATGGATTTAGAGGAAAAACACAAATTTCAAGGTACGAAACGATATAAAAATGATAAATAGCATCCAAAATACACTTGCCTAAGCTCAATCTACTGTTATTTTTACCTAGAACGGATCAGAACGGATGATTTCTCCCCTTTTCCTTCTCTTTTCCCTCCTTCCTCTTCACTGCTATTGTGGTCTACTTCTCTCCTATTTCCCCTCCCCTTTTATTAACAAAATGAAAATCAAGATGTAGACTTAAAATTGCACCTACACTCAAGCACGAGGCAGGCGCGCGATGAGCGCAGGGTCGCTGCTAGACCTCACTAGAGCACTGCAGGCACCCGGTGAACAGGTCCTCATTTGATTTTGGTGCTTATTGCTATGCATCGAGTGCGCAGTAGGCTCTCAACTGCTGTGTGGCAAAATCCATATCCAGCAACCGATTTTCCACACTTTTTACTTCCAAAACTCATTCTTCCATGCATGTTTAGACTCATATTGATTATTATTATTTTAATTTCTTTCAAATTATCATGTTTTAGGTTTGGGGCCTCACAGATTGGGTTTCCAATTTGGTAGTTTTATGCGATTTTGTGCACGTGGGAACTCTAGCCCATGCCTCGACATTTTTACTGGTGTAAGTTGAGGTTTATGCATGTTTTGGACTTAGATAATTGAAACTGTAGTCTTGTGGATGTTTTTACTACGATTATTTGATATTTATTGACATGTAAATTGTATATGATAATTTGTGTTCTAAAAATTATGTGATGAACCATTTTTGAAGGAATTTATCCTCCGGAAGCTCTAAAGTTATGTTTGGCTCATTGTGGTAAGAATTTTTAATTTTTTCCAAGCTTTATATTGATTGTGCATGTAATTTAAGTCATGTGGAAACTTAAACTCATAAGAATTGTGCAAATTATGAAGAGTATAAGAAGGAGATTCCATGATATGATAAGTTTGATAAACCATTCTCCTGGTGCGAGAACAAAGTGTTATGAACAAGAATGGATTTTATCTAAGAATAAGTATTCATAACATTGGACCAAGGATTTATATTTTAGAAGTTAGTATTCCCTGACATATCTTAGAATATTATCGTAGTAGCACAAGGATTTCCTCTGGGCTACGGGGTTTATGGTGGTATAAGCTTTATGGCCCCTTATATTAAGTGAAAGGTATACCGCTCGTCATAAGGTGTTGAATTGCGTGGGTAGCGTCTTAGAATGTGCAAAAGTATACATATTTGTTTCCTTGTTCGGTCACACCGTTAGATGGTAAGGCCTACTGGCCTTGATCCACAATGATAAAGATATTCCTACATGTTTAGAACCTAAAGGAATCAGAAATAAAAATATTGAAGAAAAATGAGTTCCGAAATTGCATTTCATCATGCTTCATGTTCATTCATCTTTATTATACTCTTATTTCTCTTCCTTAATTTATTTTGAGTATATTGCTTATTGTTATTAACAATATTGTGCGTTACTAAGTATTTGACTTACTCTTTGCTATTTTTTTTGCACCCAGATGAGTACGAGATTATACCCGATGAGACGGAGTAGGAATAAGTTGTTGTCTAGGCTGTGGACTTGAAGGAAGACTTTGTTGATTTAGAATATATATTTTTGTATGATGTGGAATATTTTGTAAACATAGGGATGGACATGTACTTGTATATTGACGATGGACAAATAGTTTATTTTTCACTGTGTATGATGGATGTATATACTTTCGCAGGTGGTTATGGTTTGGTACAAGTACCTAGTGGCATCTCATTATTCCGACATTGTGTTCGGAGATGCAACGTTGGAGCTAGAATATCTTGTGACAATGTGGATCCTATTTTGTGATCATTTTGTGGACTTTTGTATATTGTATAGGGTTTTGTATAGGTTCATATCTAGTTTGACGGCTGTTTAACAGCAAAGACCTTATCGGATTTCAGTTAGAATAAATGGGGTCGTCATACAATTAACAAATTTAATTTATTAAGATCAAATAATACACCATTCTTATGATTTTTTTGATATTATTCCTTATCGCAGTCCACACCCTAAACTCATGACTTGTAATTAAATGTTTTAAATTTAGACTCTAAATTAAACCTATAAATTAATTATTAGTCCCTAACATAAACCTAATCTAAATTGCCAGAATGCCATCCTGTGATAAATATTAAACGATCCAAAACTAAATAAAATCAAAGTACAAGATCTAAAAACCCCATACGAAAGTGGCTTTAATAACTCATCTATTGTGATCGACTTAAATCATAAGTAAGAAATAGTACTTCTTACCTTAAATTAGAGCAACTAATAAGATATGTAATATATTATTGAATTATTGTGAGGTTCCTATGACGGACCATATTTTCTACCAAAAATCCAACAGAGTTCCTTCTGTAATATGACTGTCGAGCTAATACAAAAACCTGTACAATACATAATATATTCATAAATCCCATCTGTCAACAACATGCAACAATAACACAAATTACACAGGTTCCAAAAGCCACTACTTAGTTGTGGCTCCAACGTTAGGTATCTAAACACAACGTCAGCCAAAAAGAGAAGCCACTGGGTACCTATTACAAAACATAATAGCCTATGGAAGTATAAATAAATCCAATATGGCAGCGAAAATAAAATGATCTGATCATCAGCCTTATTTACAATATATATTGAGATTCCAAAAGAAATGTAAACATATTTACAAATTTCATGATATCAATAAAACTACAATCTCTAAGTCTTCAGCATGGTCTTCCAAATCCCGAGCTTAGACCCCTTCTAGCCTCTACTCCGACCCATCGGGTATATCAAACCTATGCTAAATTGGAGATAAGGAGAAGTAAGGGCGAGCTAATTGTGACGGAACGGATTTTTTTTTTTTGTCCTCAAAAGTTTCCGTCAAAAACAGGAACACCATTACCGGTCAATACATAAAGCAAGACTTCT
>JAOVVI020014030.1:0-11644 GCA_028571085.2 Nepenthes alata | reverse complement strand
AAATTAGTTCTTAATTCTATTTTCCCATAGAAATTGAAGATCCGTACATGGCCTAGGTATTATTCTTTTAGAAAAGAATGGATTTCTCATGAATTAATAAATATTTTAATAAATTTGTGAATTATGTATCTCTGGTCAACTTTGTTAGATCTATAGTAATTGATTTATTTTTGTGATAAAATTTGAACACAATTGAGTTATATTTGATTCTTTTTAATCGTTAATTATAATTTATTGTAACTCAAAATATATTCAACAAAGCTGTAAACGATCGAATATTCAAAAACGTTCAAAACATACAGTGGTAAATTAACGTATAACCAAACATTAGAATGCAAGAGTATACACTCATAGTTTTAACAAATTAACATAATAAACCGCACACGTAGACTGTTAGATCACATGCATATTTTCTCATCCCTAATCGTTCGACCTCCATTAATTATCAGGCCAAACTTATGAGTCTTCAGAGTTTCCATTAGTGGCTTGAATCTTAGAATTCCATGAATATTGGTTGTTTTTGAAACAATGAAATAAATCCAAAAAAATGTCAATGGGCATCTAATTTTATTATTAAAAAACATATCTAATGAGTTATTTAATAATAATCATATATTAAGAATAAATCAATTAAGAATTAATATTATGCACTACTTATTCTATAAGTTAACTTTTTTTGAGTAAATATACTTTGACTAACTCAAGAAGTCCAAAAATTTTACTAAAAAAAATTTTCTTCCATTGCCATATATTATATTCAATTATTTTTATATTTTATTTATTATAAATATTAATAATATTGAATGAATAATATTAACCACTTATATTTATAATATCTAAAAACTAATATTTTTTACTTGTAAATATTTATATAATTTAATCTTCTGTAAAATAATTGATTAAAATCAGAGTCTTTAAAGACTACCCCACTTTTTCGCGTCCCCAAAGTACCAATTTATTGCCGAATGAGAGAGCTCTATCTATGGGGAAGATAAAACCGTCCATATCTCCAATTCTTAAACATTTATTTTAAAATTAACGGCAATAATTTAATCATTTATGAATAACTACATTTAAATCATTTTTAATTTTGTTTTTTTTTAATTATAACAGATAAAAATAAAAAAATAATAAAAAAGAAGCTGCATTTCCAAAAAGGACGCATTCCAATCTCAGGAAATGCATTTGCCTTTTTTTTTTTTTTTTTTTTTGATAGAATTATAAATAATTGATAATGACGAGTGAAACGACATAATAAAATCTATTGGGGCACCAGTTTAATGGATACTCTGCGCCTAAGTATTTAGTCCAGAGTATACGTTGAATCTCCAAATGGGAAACAGGAATGCAGAACGAAATTCTCAGTCATTAAGGAAAAAGCTTGCATATGAGTTTTTGAGATCAAAATCACAGATTAAACTTCAATGGAATGAGATTTATCAACCAAGTTAGGCACCAAACCTTCCCACAATTCTGTCAGCTCCCTTCTTCTCCAAGAGACTATGATTACGGGTCCCAACGTCGAGGGCACCTGCATCAACCGAGCGTAAAAAGAAGGTGAAATTCCGAGCCCTAAAACAAGCAATTCTACTGAAAATTGCTCTGGTTTTTCTGATGAAGAGACTCTCATACCTACCCAACGATCTGATTTAAAATTTTGATAAATGAATGGTAGAGAATCATTTAAATACATAATATAATATCCATTATTTATCCACCCAGTTACTAATACTACCCATTTAATGGATATAAGAGCCTCCCCACTGAAAATACCATAACAGTATCGGCTTCTTCGATGCCATGCTTCACAGAGGCATGCACCTTAACAGACACAGGCTTCTGTTTTGATCAAAGCTAAATATGTTCTCAAAGGGTGTTTGTCATAGCCAAATATACTATTTGACTGTTAACAAAAGTGGATTTGGATTGCAACAGATTCGTGTAATGTTATAGGGCCACCCATAAAACTTAATGAGGTAAAGAAATTTCATATGCTATCAAATTATTATATTATTTCACAACTTAAAATGCAAAAATAAAAATTCATAACATATCTAAGTTCATACTTGGTGTTTATTTCTTAAAAACTTGAAATCAGTATCTTTCCCATTGCATTTATCTCTCTTTCTTAACGGATTTGCTTAAATTTTGTGAAAAATAATGGGATTTATTTTTCCTGATCTTTTAACAAACTTTCTCTAATTGAAATTCTGAAGGAAAAGCTATTTCTTTATTATTCCAAAAAAAAAAGCTGTCATTATCCACAATATAAGATGGACAATTTTGTCACATATAGTGTAAAACAAATTCAATTCATAAATTATAAAAGTGTTCTTCTTTACATCAAAGATATGCTAATCAAGAATATATTTTCTCTAATAAAATATAACAAAATATTCTGAGATCATAACAATTAGTCATTTCAATAAATTACTAAATATATGTAAAATCATGTGCAGTAATTCTAACAAATCCTACATACATCGATCTTGATGTGATATCTCATTCATCTGCTTATTTTTTAGTGGACCAACTAGCATGGATAGACAGAGTGAATGCTATATCATCCAAATTGTATTCCAAGAATGTCTCCAGAACATTTTTCACAAATTCAATATGAAATTTGGGGCAACAAAAGACCTTGTTGAATTCAGAATTCCATCACAAACTAATAATTTTAGTACAATTTGCTATCCGTACTCATGCTCCGCCATCTCCCACTGTTTGAAGTGTTGCATTCATTAGATACAATCAACCACAACACATTCAAGGGGCCAATATTACTCCAGCATTACACATCTGATTATTGTTCGCTATGATGCAAAGTTAAGACTTTGTATGAATATTTGTGAATAATGTGGATTCATTTGCAAATAAGTAGTTAAGAAAGAATCAAACTTTCAATTGATCCAGATACCTGGGCTCTTATGGATGAAGACATGATTTATGTGGATCCCATTAAATTTCATTCAGAGGAGGAATCCTATAAAAATGGTATCAATTCTTATTAAAGAAAGACATGGTTCCCTGAAGCGGTTCAAATATATATATATGTCAACTAATTGGGGTTATTGATTTTAAGTTTATAGGACGTAATATGGGAACCGTAGAGGGGAGAAAAGAACTCGGTTGATTAAGTATGCTACCAAAAAAATTCTCTCTTATTATAATGTGTGCGTCTTGAGGGGCACCCATGCAAGGAGGACATTTGAGCTTGATAATGACCATCTCTGAATCCTAAAACGTAATAGTCTTGTGTAACATGTCACCATTTATTATCGATCTGACAAAGGACTCTGCATGGATACATATGACATGGTGTTGGCCTTAAGGACCGACGCTATCTTGGCCGTCAAGACATAATCCACTATGTTATTTAAAAGCACTCAGATTTGCACGGGCTAATCATAATTGGATTAGCCTACTTGCAGAACCCACTCTAAACTACCTTCCCATCCATGTCTACTCTGACCACAACCCCATTCTCCTGAACTACTAACTGCAACACAAAAGCTTACCGCAATGTTGATTGGTTTACGCAACTCCTAAACTGGTAGTTTCTCATAAAAATTTTGGACATCCCCTTCGTTTAAGCAGTTGAATTTCTTATGTGCCTGGAAAAAGATCTTCAACCTGGGCTAAATACTATCCTCAATCACCTAAGATTTATTCTGGCACATCAAAGCCAGAATCATAACAAAGAATAATGTTAGTCTATCTAATGCTGCTAAGAAGAGTAATTGATGAAACTCAACGATTCTCGAAAAAAAAAATTATTATCTCTGCACAGTTCATTCCAGGGAAAAGATTAAATTGCAAAAAACTTCAGAAAATTTGATGTCATATCGATGCAAATGAAAACATGGTTGATCTACTATAAAACACATCAGCAACATTCCTAATGTCAGTACTGTAAGGTCAATTTCTAATCAGGATGATCACCATTCTGGGGCCCATGCCAACCATTAGGTCTTAGGTAATTAAAACAAACATATAATGACAGAAATTCAATCCCTTATTCCCCCCCCCCTCCTCATTTGCACCATTAAAATCGAACTTGATATTAAGAAGACATACCAGGTAAAGAAGGGCAGGTTGAGGTGAACCAGTCAAAATTCCAGCAGCTAGAGCACTTACTAGCCCAATAGCATATCCTGAAATGGCATACCATACATATTTGTGGCCCTTAGGGGATGCAAAATCCAAAGGGCTGAAAGACTCCCTGCTCTTTCTATGATCAAAATAAAGAATTAACGCCAAGAGCATTGCTGGGATAGCCTGCAAAACCCTCAAAGCACAGACACTAATATATTCATCAAGAATTCAAGGAAAGAAGAGAAATGGAACAGCTTATTCAACACGTGTTAATTGCATGCTTGAGCTTATGTCATACGAGGAAAATGTAACCTTGCAAAGTCCTTCAAATAGTTCTACCAATACATTTTCTGCACCTTCTTGAAAATGCATCAAAAAATTAATTGACAAAAATGCATGAAATGCTGGGGTGACACAATATTAGAGATGTGCAACCAGGAAAAAAAAAATTACACTAAGAGCGTTTACTTCCAGAAAACAATTTTCCACTTTTAATCCCCATTTTCCATCACTTCTTTTTTGGTAAGTGTAGTTTTCGTGAAGTTGAAAACCAAGAAACTAAAATCATGTTTCGTAAGACTGTTACTTCTATTCACCAATCACCACTTCAATCCAACAGCTGCCGGGTATGGGCATCGACCAGCATTGAATTATCGTTCACAGTCTTGGCCAACGGTGGCTGGCTGTGGGGAAAATGGGTTGGGGGCGGTGGGACTGGTGATTGATATTGTCACATGTTAGGCAATAAATAAAACTACCTTTGTACATGAAGTTAATTATTCTCACTTCTCTGATGATATATATTATCAGGTAATATTTATTCTCAATTGTCATTTCCCAAACAAATGAGGCAATAAGAACAAGGAGGAAATAACTATCGTGCCATTTTTTCATACTTTAATTTCCCCAACAAAACATCATGCCAGTGTAAACTGACAAAATCAGGAATTTCCCCTCCTAAAGTTCGTACAATAGTTACATATGCTACACAAGGAAAGTAAAATATGTCTAATTACTTGCATAAGTCAATGTTAAGGTGTAGAGAAGTACAAAAAATTTGATGACTACCAATTTAAAGAGAAAATCGGGATTAATAGACGACAAGCACATTCAAAGTCAATCAAAGCACAAAAGAGATTCATAAGAACATGTAATGGCCTGCCATTTGCAGCAAGGGGAAATTATCGAGCAACAAATAATATATGATGTTTTTCATAGGTATAACTTTCCAAAAAGATCAAATGCAGTAGAAATATCATCGCAACACAAAGATAGAGTCATTAGCTTGCACTCAATTAGCACAGTCATGGCAAACAAATGAGGGGGGGAAAAAGCATGAATCCCTCATGTGAATGCCTGTTCACAGTCATGAACTGAAAAATCAGGAATACAGCTGTCGAAAAAGGATACTTTACCATATCTCCTAGTCCAAGCATCATGAACTCTGTAGCAT
Source organism: Nepenthes alata (assembly GCA_028571085.2). Lineage (NCBI taxonomy): Eukaryota > Viridiplantae > Streptophyta > Magnoliopsida > Caryophyllales > Nepenthaceae > Nepenthes > Nepenthes alata. The sequence continues at coordinate 6,096 of JAOVVI020014030.1, read as the reverse complement.
TCCCTCCTGGAACAAGTCCACCCAACAAATTCCTAGGAAATACGATCTTCACTGGCAATTCCAACTTCTTTGTAATTAGTTGCAGTCCAGGAAGGCTTAAACTACGAGCAACAGTATGGACTGGATTTGAAGCCTGCTGAGTTGCTACTGAAACCATTACATTGGCCCCAAAAAATCTCTCAGAATAGAAGACCCAGAATATGTCATAAACAAACAGACACACTAGAAGCATAGCACATATTTTTACATTTGGAAGCCGTACATGGCTCACAAATGCAATGCAAATGGAGATTCCTAAAATGTTGTTCAGTATCCATTGTCCAGAAATAAGCCAGGCAACAACTATGCTGATGCATCCCAACAAGAGGATCCCTTGCATTCGAGTAAATGACTTCGAACAGCACCGCGATACAGCAGGATCGGGTAACCCACATTGTGACTTCAAATAATTAATGTAAGGTGATAGGCAGAAGAAGAGGGAAGAAGCCGATGCGACAGCTGTAAACACGGTGAGAAGTTGAGATACTGAAGAAAACAAGTAGAACATCAAAATCAAGCTGATGGAGCTCATCACTGGGATCATGAGTGCTTGAGATCTGTCCAGGGTAATTGAAGCTTCTGACAAGTCACGACTGCGTTCCATCTCTTTTCCATAAGTTAGAGCACGAAGAGCAGACCCAAATGTTACAGTCACAGCGGTTATGATAAGAATAATTGAAGCAGGCTCCAATAAATATACAAGTTTCCAAAAAGGCTCCATGATTAAGTCAAGAGAAATCTTTCAAATCCGTAACTCAATCCCTTCTCTCATGCTCACTTAAATTAACCCAAACGATCAGAAGCTCTGCTACCAAATTTGCATTATTTCTCTAGTGGAATTCGGACCACAGAAATACATGCAACCTGGCAAAAGAATAAATCACAAGCAACAAGTAAGACTAAAAGAAACCGCAAAAGGAGACAAAAGGGGCTGCATAGTCCTCACTATAGTACCAAACAAAGAGATAATTCAACCATTACAGCACACCAGTGCTACTCATACATAGTTGACTATTTCAATATAGACCAATAATTTGCAAGAAAGTTAAAAATGTGAAATATGCACTTATTCTCAGATGACCCAATTCCCAAGTAACAATTCCATTTAGATAAAATATAAAAGACAAGGATAGAGAAGAAAAAAGCAAAATAGCAGAAAATACATGAAGAGATAGAGAAGTTAATCTTCAAGAAAGATACAATTTCAACAAGACCAAAGAAAATCATAGCAAAAAAACATAAAATCTCATCACCATCAAGGAAGAGTAACAATCCTATTACGACTAACTCAACGTTGCACATCAAAAGATATTTACATCATGGCCTATAGAATTGGTTGGGAATTTCTAATGATCTAAGAGCTTCCATGTACGAAGGTTACAAGTATTGTCACATTCCGAAACCCAACTTCTTAATTTCTTTCTTTAATTAATCTAAATCAGATTTTTGTCCTTCATTTTAGAAAATTTTCCATTATTTATCCCACCAACAAAAAAAATATCCCAAATAAGCTTCAGACGTGAACATACATCAAATGTCAACTATTGACAACCAAGTAATATATAATAAATCCAATCACAATACCCGAATTACCACACCCGAAAATGACTTTAAACACCAAATTTATCACAACCTTGCAACATATGTAAGGAGACATATCCGAACAAAAATCAGTGTCGATAACATCATAATCCAGATATATCATTGGGTAATACCGAAATCATACTAACTATTGTTAAACATAGCCACAATTTAATTTTTACGGCAACATAAACTAGACCAATATAACATTCCAATTCCACTGTTTTTGGACAAGATACAACATCAAAGTTTCATAATCAAGTATACCACAAGGAAATATAACATTCTATTTCCTTCGAACAGCTATTCCGTTACTGCCTCTACCTACAAGTATACCCTAAGCCTTCTAGTCTAGAAGATTAGTCAAAATCAAAATAAGAATGAGCTAATTATTCAATAAGATATCTAAATTTTCATAATCATGTATATGATTTATATCAAAATAATGATGGAAGGAGCATGATCAAAATCAAATGCAAAGTCATACAATTTCCATAACATTCATGCATAAATTTTCAGGCTGAAAATTCAATTTCATTCTCTAGCAAAGCACTATTAAAAACATATTCAAATCATACAAATTCTTATGGACCAAGATTCAATAGAGCCTCACTGATAAATAAGCAAATAATCAAAGCTCAAGTTATGTGTATTTTAATATAACCAAAATCTTTACACTACTATTCAAGATCCATAGTTAAACCGTCATACACATAGACTTGTAAACGGGATCGAACGCCGCTTTCAACCCGCAAATGATAAGTTTGAATCTCAAATACCACTATAATATATTAAGATATGTCATAATGTATCATCACTAATTTCTATAATGATTTGTACATAAATGAATGGAAAACTCTACACAAATACAAATAATTTTTTATATTTTCTCATACCGGAGAAAATATCCTTATCTTTCCCAAATTATAAAGTTTTCTTTATAAATTTTCAAATACTTAATATGCTGAAATTCATGATTTATACAAAAATTGGATTATGAAATTTTAAAGCAAAGGAAAGCTGCATTATGAAATTAATAACACATAAGGGCTGTATATTGCAGAGAATGCAGAAATTTTGTATGGTTTTCTAAAATTTCATCACTTCATTTTAGTTAAGAGTCATGCAAGAACAATTTACAGTAAATTTCAGGGCATGCAAAGTATATGCTCAAGATTTAGAACATGTTGGGACATTATATACGAAAATTAAGTATATAAGAATATTCAAACTCAATTTCAGAACATGCATGAGTAATAATGCAGAAAACTAATTTGACAACCCAATGTATATGAATTAAGGACATAAATTTCATAAAAATTACAAATAATGGAAATGAGAATATATGTATGTAAAATATGAACACTTTACATATAAAATTATAGCACGCATGAGTATTTGAGATAATAAATACCCATAAAGACCAAAAAGAACAGCAACAAGAGAAATAGAGGCTTGGAATGTACCTGCCTTAACTTGATTTTACCGAAAAATTACTTAATTTCTCTTTAATTTCTCATTCTCCTACCTCTCTCTCTTCTTTTTTATCTTCTCCTCAAATCTATCTCTCTCCTCTCTCAAGAACCAACTCAAAATGACCCAAAATCAGGGGAAAAAGCCCTTTTGATAGCAAGTTGGGGCGTCATGCACAGGGCATGCACGGATCATACGCGACCACACACGAGCGCCAATCAGGCGCACGTTAAGCACTGTCAATCTACCAAAATTGTGCACGAGCATCTCTCAAGCACGTATCGGGCATGAACAATCTGTTAAAAGTACACACTGAGCACCAACTAAGTGTCTTTCAAACGTATCCTTTCTATTCAAAACACGTATGTGCGCATGTCAAACACTGGCAGGGCGTCACTCAGCCTAATATGACTCGATTAGAAAATTGACTTTAATCCAAATCTTCATTTGACCTCAACTTAGCTTAATTAATTATGATAAGAATTTCAAATTAGAAATTCGTACTTTAAAGGTATTGTTCTAAATATCTAAGGCAACATAGATATTTTTGAAGACAATATGAAGTGTTCACTCGAAAAGGACCAATTGACGTGCAGAGGAATACAACTGCATCAAAGTACAAAGAAGAAACTATCATATATCCCATCACATATGTCAATCATATTCCTTATTCTTTTCTGTACTCAATTATACTCATTTTCCGCTTAATGAAATTACCGAGGGCTGGAAATTACGACCTACTGCCGAGGTGCAACATGTGACAGCAGAACTTGACGGATAACCACTGCAAACCCCAATTATGCTTCTTCCAAAATATCATTTCGCCGAACGTTGACTTTGCATTCCCCAAACAAATTTGCCAACGAAAACGATGCAATCTTTCAAATTTTCAAGGTAAAAACCTTATTTTCTGTTAATATAACACAACGAGACATTGACCACCATCAATTACAAAAAAGACAAAAATATTTTGACGGAGAGAAGAAATCTATTGATTAGGTCGAGTTCTTTCAACTAAAAGTACAAAAAATGAACAGAAAAGAAATCACAATTTTCGAAAAGAATGTACCAGAGAAATCAAATAATACAAAAGAAATTGAATTCGTAATTGAAACATAACAAATTTAACTACGCGTAAATCTGTTAAGGATTCGAGAATGGACAGACCTTGGTCTCGGAGAGCTTGAACAGAAACAGACCGAGCCCGGCTGCCTGTTTCAGTAGTAGTTCTTGCAGGTCAAAAAATCAAAGATGATTTTTTTTTAATTTATTTTTGGTCCTGGCTTTTAATTAAATTTCTCTCGCAGCCCCGAAATTTTTCGTATTTTCATCTTAATCAAAACGTCAATGTGCACTCAACTCATTCCCCCCTTTTAAGGGCTTTTCACTGTAAAGAAACAGTGATAAAAATATATATATTATATTTTTTATTTTATTATAAAATTTTATTCAAATTTTAAAATAATAAGTTAAATTCTCTAATGGGTTGTATTCTAATATATGCTTGATGCTAAAAATTTTTTAAAAGGAGAAAATGCTCAAAATTAATGCTACTTCTATAGTTTTTATATTAGGGAAAAAATTACATATAATTAAGTTAACATTAAAATAAAAATTATCATTAAAATTTTATAAATATAATTTCAACAAAAATTTAGATAAAATATAATTTGAGAGTATTTTTTAATATTTTTATCTAATTATTTAATATTAATATTCTCTAATTGTAAATATGTTTCGTCAATCGATACTAAGATTTTTAAATTTATACAATCTTATAATAATATTATGTATTGCAACTGACTATGAGCCATTACATAGTTTCAACATATAATATTTGTGCCATAATTTAAAATTACCTTAAATTAAGAATATATTTTTATTCATATCTTCTTTATTTTTTCAAATAATATTTGTCAAGAATAAATTTAAAATTACCTTAATTATAATTAATTAAATTAATATAATTAAAATTAAAATTAAATAATAAAAAATTAGATTAATAGTCAATTTTGGATCAAATTATTAAAAATTAATGGATATCTCATCGGCGCTCAACGTACACTCATATTTAAAATATAATATTCTTTCATATTTAATTTTCATATAAAATATTTCTATATGTTAAAATTTATCAAGTGTATATTATGCATGTTTTAAAAATTTATCTATTTGTCCCTACATGTATGTCATTCAAAATAATAATATTAAAATATTATTAATATTATTTTTTTGTAACTATATTTTAAAATATCATAATTTGGCATTATATATTTTAAATTGAGTGTGTCCAAATTTTTATAATAAATTACAGCATTTTATGATAAAAAATTTAAGAAATTTGAAGAATAACTCTACAATATATTATAAAATTAAAAATATTTTTTGATATGTCATGGATCTAAATTTCGAACAAATTCGGATCAAGTCGGTTGTTTGAATCCGATTTCGTCCACTGAGTTTCGATCTTATACACCACAACTACGAACAAGAAATCAGATGACGGTGGAAGGTTATCTCACCGTAAACACTCCGACGCTCAAGCAAGAAATTAGTCTTCGAATTAAGAATATAAAAGTAAAGAATGTAAGAAAATACAGAGAGTGTTTGAGATGGTGAGTGCTCTTGTGGAGAGAGGCTTTATTGGCTCTTGAGAAGTACTGACTCTAAGCATTGTGTTCATTGAGAACGTAGTGGCAAAAGATAAGAGAGAGAGTATTTCCAGTTTAAAGCGTATGAGCTTGTCTGTAGAGAGCTTTGGGGGCAAGTAAATGTGTTAATAAATACATTTTTTTATCGTCTTTTAAGGCCTGTCTTGGAATGTAGACTCCATGATATTTTATAGGCGCTTCCTTGGGCTACCTTTATTGTGTAAAATGGCTTGATTCTCGCACTCTATTGGGATCGCTGCCTTTTATGGCGTAGAGCATTTATGGCAGTAACGGTGACTAGATTGATTGTCTTATTTGTATGTTCTATAACCATTACGGTACGTTTGGTTAT
>JAOVVI020014029.1:0-11644 GCA_028571085.2 Nepenthes alata | reverse complement strand
AAATGAATGCTTGAAAAAGGAAGAGAATAAGTGTGAGTTGAGAGGAAGTGGCTCCTTAGAATGTACCCTTCATTTTAACTGTCTTTTTTGGATCTCCTTTTGGGTTCCATCTTGATTTAGGAAGAGTTAAATTTATAACTGGATTTTTAACTAACCAATCAACCCCCGAAACCACTGCCTGTCCTTGAAGGCATTATGTGGCAGCAGGTATAAAGTGTTATTTTTGGAGTGTAATCGTCATTTAGATTAATGAGAAAACGGTCTGATTATTAATATGTGAATTGTTTCAATCATTTTAAAATCAGGTCATTTATTGGTATATTATTATCTTTCGATTAATAATAACCATTTATTAGGATTGAATTTAGTGCTCCCATATTTAGACCGTTGACTTTTAGGCCCTACTTCAACTTTAGGCGGGGCTGGCTTATTTTGGGCCTATATCCAACAAATCATATATTAGCCTTAGCCATTATATATTTTAAAAATAAAGAATGGCACTTTATTTAGATTAGATTCTTTTTTTTTTTACTATTTCTAAATATTTTGATTGATGTATACCTAAAATTTAGATTTGAATAAGAATTTTAAAAATAAAATCTTAATTTTTTTAAATTTAAATTATGCACATCAAAAATTAAAATAAAAATTTAATGTTTGATAGTTGATTCCCTGGTCATCTTTTTATGTTTAAGTTAATAAATGAATCTAAATGAGAAATTAGACAAAGACAGAGAGAGTAGAGACAGTACTCACTTGTTAGTATTCATTAATAAAGGAGATGGAGATGTATTTTATAACATTATTAGAATAGAAGACTTTAATAATGTGATTAAATTAAATTTTGATCATTTATTAAAAATTATTAAAGGTAATAAGTAACTTGGAATGATTATATAAAAGGTAAATCTATATATAATAAAAATAATTATTAATAAAAATAACAAAGTAATAAGACCTGTCTTTTATTGAAATAGGGGTAAACCCCAGATATTTAAGTGAACCAAATCAAAATATGTGAAAGCTAAAAGGTTATAGAGTTATTTGTTTGTCTAAATTATATGACATACAATCAAATAAGTAAAAAAAAAAACTTGGTCTAAGCAACCATTGAAGACAAAAGTCTGAAGATGAGATAAGGAGGGGTTGATAAGTCAATTGTGCTAGAGATTGGAGGAGATAGTAGTAACAAGTGATTAAGTAGAGCTTGAATGTGGAAGATGTAAAGATATAAACTCAAAAAGGTGTCTAGTTTTATATCCCATCCCAACTAGTTGGCTCATCTTCTGATATTATATATCACAACTTTGTTGAGAAAAAGATAGGCAAAAAATCTCATTTAACAAGTTGACCAACATATATAAGATTAAAAAATAAGTTTAAAACATGATAAATATTTAAAATATAATGATCCTATATGAAAGTATAGCCAATATAATTGGCAGGCATATGAAAACTGTTAACAATATAGGTAAAATGGAGGTTAGCTAAAAACGTCTTATGAAACTTAAACGATGCATTAAATATTATGTGTTTATAATATGAAAAGTTGATAAACTAGGAGAAAGATGTGCCTAAAGAGACGAATAGTGTACTAGATGTATAAGATAGAACTTGGTTAATGATTACCTTCAAATTAGCCATAGTAAGAGGGGATGGTATATGGTAGAATCTGTTAAAGTTGTAGAGGTGGTGACAGCCATGGGTTTTTAGAGGATCCTATCCTTTTTAGCATCACTAGCATTTTTAGTCATCCTTTTAAGACAGTTGAAGATAGTGCAATTTTTTATTCACAGTAATTACATTTGTTACAAAAATGAAGCAATACAATGGAAATATAAGCTACAATCAGAACAATAGAGTTATGTGATATAGTAACTATGACTATATTATTGAAAGAAATATTATGAGTCTTTAGTTAAGCATTTTTTAAAAAAATTAAGTTTTATAAGAGTAACGTCAAATACAGGTAGCGGAGAGCGATTTGTAAGTTGCGAATTTGGCTTTGTCCTCTTTGAGACAATTGATTAGTTTAAACACATTCTCCACTCTATATATCTAATTCTCTACCGTGATGGGGTTAGCCTCCATTGAAAACTCCGAGACATGCTCACTGGTGAAGCAATCAAAGGGGGTCAAACCATACCGTTGGTCAACCATCCTTCTCTTTACCGCTGAATCATTGGATTAATAATGCCACTCATATGAGCAATCATCACAAGGCAATTTTCCTAATGACTTGAACCGATCCTCTACTTCTAAATCCTATGTTTCTTACCATATTGGTACCTATTATACAAAAATATTCAAACATTTAGTTTCTCGAATTCAAATAAGACGTTTTTCCTTAAAACTCACTCTTGATACCATTCACTATCCTGAATCCAAATCAAAAGTAGTAATAATATTAGTTGACAATAATTAAAACCCATAAAATAAATCCCCAACCAAAAATACCTAAATACGATACTCCAAATTTGGGTTGGACTTCACAAAATATCAAATAATACAATCAATAATAAGAATAGCATCAACTATCATGGGATCTCTCTAAATTACTTGCCCAAATATCAAAGACTTGTCATAACCTACTCTAAAATATGTAAAAAAAAAATGAAAATTCCAATAACACAAAAACATATTACAGACCCAACATAAATAAAAAATCTCATAATCCAGTTATCAAAATTGATACATCATTGGTTTTTGAATTATTGTATGGATTAAGGAGTCATTTAATCTTGTGTTACGGGTCGAATTGGAGTGGATCCGATCTCCGTCGCTACTAATATGAAATCTATGTACCATAAATTACAAATACGATGTCAAAAAATTGACAAAACTCACTTTCTAATTTATTCTTTAACGCTCAAATCAGAAATCTTTCTCAATGAATAAAAAGTTGTAATGAGGATATAAGAGAATGCGTAAATGCATGTGACCGAGGATTGAGTGTGAAAGGGCTCGATTGAGAGGTGGCTTAGAGGTGTGTCCGACTGATGGACAACTTAGAGGTATGCTCGGTTAAAGGGTGACTTAGAGTTGTGTTTGACTGAGAGGCAAATTAGATGTGCATCTAATTGAGAGGTGACTTCGAGGTGCACTCTATGAAGAAGTAGTTTCAAGGTGCGCCAGACTAAGTGAAAGTTTAAAGGTATACCCGATTGAGGGGCAATTTTAATATATGTCTGACTAGGGGCAGCTTAGATGTGCGTTCGATTGAGAGACAGTTTAGAGGTGCGCCCTACTGAGGAGGGGTTTTGAGGTGCCCCGAAATGAGGGGTGGCTCTTGGATGGAAGGTACTTGGATAGATGGCATGACATTTGAATAGCAAGCTTCCTGATGGATGACATAGCCCATGGAAGGAATAAAGGCCTCCTGGAAAGGGGGTAGCTCCTAAATGAAGGGTGCTTGGATGTATGGCGTGATATTTGGATGACCGGCCTCTTGGATGAACGGTATGGCCCTTGGAAGGGGAAGTACCCCTATAAGGAGGGCTTCTTTTGAAAGAAGGGAGCTTGGATGGACAATATGACGTCTAAATGGTGAGTCTCTTAGATGGACGGCATGGCCGGTGAAAGGGGGAAGGCCCCCTATAGAGAGGGCTGCTCATGGAAGGAGAGAATCTAGAAGGATGACATGACGTTTGGATGGGAGGCCTTTTGGATGGATGACATGGCTCCTAAAAGGGGCGAAGGCCCCCTGTAAGGCAGGCTGCTCCTAGAAGAAGGGTGTTTGGATGGACGACATGATGTATGGATGGCAGGTTTCATAGATGGATGGCGCTTCGATGGACGGTATGGCGTTTGTATAGCAAGCCTCCTAAATGAACGACATGACCCCTAAAAGGAGGACACCTGGAAGGAGGGCTCTTGAATGGGAGGCTCCCTGGATGGAGGGCCTCTAGATGGAGAGCGCCTAGAAGGAGGGCGCTAGATGGGGGCTCCCTAGATGAAAGACTTTCTAAAAGAAGGGCTCTTGGATGGGGGGCTCCTTGGACAACGAACCCTTGGATGGAGGGCACTTAGAATAACGAATCCTGGATGGAAGGCTTTCTGAATGGAGGATTCTTTGAAAGAACTCCTAGGGATGAGGATAGGGCCCTTAGTAGGAAGATGCCTCCTCCCTAACAGGGAGAAGAGGATAGGACTTCTCTTTTGGAGGGAGGAGGATGGAACTCCTGAGATGGAGACCCAAATTCCAATGATGGAGCCTCTGTAATGGTTACAGATTGGCTAAGCCATCCAGGGCTTTTGGTAGCCTACTACAGTAATTGACTTTATAATGTGGTCCACTAAAGAGCCCCTCTTATTTAGATGAGATGAGACCTTTGGTCTGAACGTTTATAGATCTGCTAGCTTAGAGCTTTTGAAATGCATTGTAGCTCATCCTAAACTATATTTGCTAGGCTATTGTCAGCTGGACCATGAGCTGCGCTAGGACTCGCCTAAGTTGAGCGGTTTGTTTTGTGGGTTTTGAGTTATGTCAGCCCAAATTTTACCAAATCCATCAGAAATAATCCAAAACATATATCTATCAGAATATAATATCCTAACACTAATTTATCAATTGCTCTCCTGATACCAAAATATATCAAATATGAATACAATCAAATTACAAATCTAATAATTAGAAAATATAAATAAAATATATATCAACATTCTTGTTCGAGCACCCAACAAGTTATCTATAGCTCTTTAATTTGGAAGGATTAGAAATAATAAATTATGAGCCAAATGCTTAGTAAATATCAATATATACATATATAACAAAATAACATATCTATTATCAGAGAGAACAACAAAATCAATAAAACATGTACAAAATTTTGTATGAGCTAAAAATTCCAACATGATAATATAACAAATCAATAAATGTTCAAATATAGCATCGTACGCAAAGTGTATGATATCAAAAGCGAATGTTAAATAATCTAAATGTATGAAACTAATCAAAATCCCATATTATATATTTGAATAGTGTCTAAAATTTGCAAGTCTAATAATCAAATATCTCGAATATTAAATCAAATGTAGATAAAAATATAAAAGTCTAAAACATATATAAATCAGAGAATTATAGTCCAAAAGATTAATTTTGAGGAAAGATTACACGTACTTAAAATAACTTTAACCAAGTTAGAGGAGAATCATACCGAAAGAATAGTGAGTGACAAACTTGGAAGGACGGTGAGAAACAAATAAGATCGGGTGATTATTGCAACCAAGAACTTGGGAGTACGGGCTTGCAACAATGCCGCACCGGAAGAAAGGCGAACGGTGAGAGGCAATTTGTAACAATGTCGAACCACAGGAATGATAAACAATGATAGGATTTAGATGGGTAACACATATTTGAATAGATTTGATAAATTTGGCTCTCATACTATGAAATATATAAGGGGGAAGACAAAAAAAGGATTTCTATATTTTTATGTGTATACAAAATATACAATAGAACATCCTTTTATAGAAGAATAAGGTAACCTAAATTAAAAAAAAACTATAATAATAATAATTATATAAATAATTTAAATTAGAAGATGTCAACCATCTTAATTTATAAATAATATTATATGTATTTTAATATATAGAAATAGCCTAATTAGAAGATAGTGATCTTCTATTTTAGAAAGGATATAATATTCTTAATAAGGATACTGTATTCTTAATACTTCTCAATTGCATATTAATTAGCATAACTGCTGTATAATTGCATATTATTATAACTAAGCTTCCTGATTAGAGACTACCCAAACAAAAAGAAAGCGGCTTCTTCTATTATTCCTTCTGGGCAATACATCTAATCTTCAGTTCTTCTCATTGCTGATGTTGCCTCAATTACTGAGTTTTCTAGACTATTGTACACGCATTTGGGTTTTCATCACTGAACATCGAGATGTTCCCACTGTTGTAACGGCTTCCATCCTGATAGTCCCCGTCGTAATATTGGTCCATCCTATTGTAAGACGTGTATCGTAGTGGTGCCGGGGCGTACTCATATTCCGTGATATAGGGTGATGGTCGGTACATGTTGTAGCCATGAGTCACGTAGACAGGTTCTGGTCGGTCATGTCTGAAATTGGGATGCGGCTGACTGCTCCAATGCCTGCCATAGCCTGCACTATAGGCAGGACCATAAGCAGGGCCATAGGCGTATCTGTTGCCGTAGTCGAGTGGGCGATGGTGTACAACGTGGACCTCCTCTCTGTCTTTAGGGCCCAAAGGGTGTGGGGGTTGACTGGATTTTGTGTCCGAAGTTGCTGCCACAGGTGATGGATTTGCAGGTGGTTGTGGTTGATCTTTTGGTGGCTCTGCTTGCGGTGGATGTGCTTCTGTTGGTGGAGCTTCTGCGGAAGGACTCCCAGCATCTGGCTGTGGTGGCAGTGGCGGCGGTGGCGGCGGCGGCGGCGGTGGAGGCTGCTGCGGTGGTGCCCCGGCATTTGGTGCAGGTTCTGGTGCTAGTGCAGGTGGGTCTGTAGCCTCCGAATGGGAACAAATGGTGACAATTTTTCTTGTCTTCGTTATGGCTTTAACAATTTTTTCAAGTTCTGTCCACCCGATTATTGTTATCTTTTGTTGGGGAAAGTCAATGTAGAAATTATAAATTCCTGCAGTCAGCAGGATAAGTGTTACGTTGTGGAATGATGATGATAGATACGCGTGATCAAGTAAAGGAATAGAGGGTTAGAGACGCTCGGGTTACCATTAATGCCGTTTAAAGCCTTCTTGATCTTCTGCACGCACCCATTACAGTCCATGCGGACCTGTATCTCTGTCACCTTGGGCTTCTGCGATTTATTTATAAGCAGCAACAACAACAATAAAAAGAAAACAAATCCTCAGACAAAGTAATCGAAAAAAAAAGGAAGTCCTCAGACAAAGCTATCGAAAAAATGTTTGTCGAGCTTAAAAGTGGAATGCTAGTAGAAGCCTTTGGAATGTGTAACATAATGTTCAGAGGTGTACCTCTATTTCGAGAACCATTTGAGAGGAAATGGGGAAGCTGGGAGATGTCGGATGCGGACGCCGTGAGATGGAGAAGTGGAAATGGCGAATCAATTGAGGAGGGGAATATTTGGAGGGAAGAAGACGTGGGACATGCAGGGAATCATCTTTTTGAGAGAAAGAAGAGTTGAATTTTGCTGCTTGAAATAGCTTTTTAGGAGCACAATTTCCATACCAAAGAACTGTGAAGAAGAGGTAATGGCTTCCAGAAAGGCAAATGGAATATCTCGCTTGCTTTTTGGATGGATAGGTTTCAACGACGATCTGAAACCGGCCGGCGTCAAAAAATATGAAAGCTGCTTTTAGACAGCTGAAGGGTATCCTATCTTTAGGAATCCCTTCGTCACAAGAAAAGAACGTTCACACTGGACGAATTTTGGTGCTTAATAATGCGCACGTTAAAAAAAAAAAAATTTTTTCAACATGTATCGAAGATGATACAGTAGGCAAGTAAGGATGATGTGATTAGGTTAATGATCATGAGTTTGTTCAACCCTATTTTTGTTATCTATTACTTACTTTATATTTGATCTTGGTCAAATTTTTTCTGGTGTGTAGATTTACTTTAAATAAAAGAGATGGGAAGAATGTAATATTAAAAAAAAAAAGTAGAAGAAACTTCCCCATAAAATGCTAGAAATCTGGATTAGGGGAATGAAGCCATTAAATGCAGCCTTTCACTTGTACGTGCAAAAGGTGACGTGGTTAGATTGGAGACAAAAGGGCCCTGCACCGCACTGACATGGTATAACCGCACTGACATGGTATAGGGCCTGCCTGCGCCGCACGGTTCTTGATTATTTAGATCAAATTTGACGATCACGAATTTTCTTTTAAAAATAAAATAAAGCAATCTAGGGCGATTAGATTTGACCAAAACGGCTAAAGACCTACGGCAAGGCTCCTCGGCCAGGTTAAATTGATTCTAAATTTGTTCTTGATATGCACCTGGACAAAGATTCAACCCTAAAACCCAGGTTGAATAAGTTTTGATTCCTAAACAATACGTATACATACCACAACGAATAAAGGAGATAAAGGGGGTTATAGAAGTTTCCGAGAAGGACATCTCGGATACTCAACTTAGAATCATGCAACAACCACATGGAAAGTGTAAATAACATTAGAGTAATTGAATCTATTGAAGAGACAATTTACCATATGATAGATGAATGGCAAAGTTGGTAAATGGAGCAATAGATCAACTTTAAGAATATGACAGTACATGGAATTATGAGGCTAATGGGACAATCCGAGTAGGTCTCTGAAGATGCCAAAAATCAACTCAGTGAGCCTATAGACGTCATTACAATATAAGTGACGGTGGCTTATTACATTTTCTCCTTAAAGTAATAATAATAATTTCTCAATAAAAATTCATAGATTGTTAGAGTAATAGTATTGTCATACCTTGGAACAATCATTTATTCTTAATAGCTTCTCATGAATCAATTGTAGTGTTTGTCTCTTTGGAACAATATATCTTTCCCACTCAGAATCCTTTTATAGAAGAAAGCAAAGCTCCTTGAAAAATATTAGGGGTTCCCTAATCTCAAAACATTTAAGCCATTTTAAGTCGTATAAATAAAATATACTAAAATATATAGTATACGTAAATTATATTTTGATTTAGATATAAATCGAATTAACATGCATAGCAAATTATAGTACCAAAATAAATATAAATAAGAAAAAAATAACAAGCAGGTTTTTTATAATGAAAGAAAATCTTGATAACCAACAAATATCGAGTAAAACTTTCTAAACTTTTACAACCAATGAAAGTAATGTGCTAAGAAAATAAATTTATAATATTGATGGTACAGACATACTAAATTTTAGTAAACTTATTCCCAACCGGTAACGTCCTATTAAGGAGCTCATTGGATTTACTTCTTCCAGTGAAATTAAATACATTCCCGTCTTCTTGTCAATCGTGATTTACTTGCTATGAAATTTTTACACACTATTCGATATTAGCATTCATGCCACCAATGCTCAAATGAAGGCTTATAGATTAGAACTAATATACAATACGATAAAAAAATAAGTTTGGTGATAAAATCTTGACAATTTATTAAAAGAGTAAAGCAATAATTTTTTCAAATAGTGGCCATTTGCTTTTATCGACGAGAGATTTTGAGATAGCAGTCATTTGTCACTATTTTCTTGTCATTGTAATTATTTATAAGTGAGATATTTATAAATAAGGTTATAAATTAGGTAAAAAATAAATGATTGTTAAGAAAGTAGCGCTCCAATTAGTGAGAGGTCTACACCCCAGCATACCTCCGATGTAGACAATTTGAATAAATAACGCTTATGTGTAGCTTGGACATATTTCAAGTGTAGACATTCTGAATAGAAGGTGCTGACACATGGCACGAGCTCATATCAAGGGTAAGCATTCTAGACAAATGATACATATGTGCTTATCAGATGTAAGTCAAATATAAATTCTAAGAGATAGTGCATTTGTAAAAAAAATTCGACATTGGACTTTATCAATGCTTGAAAAATTTTCAAAATACCTATTTCATCTGATTACAAAAAATGTCAGTATAAAATATTCCTTACACTCCTTAAAGAAATTGCTAGAAAAAGATGAATAAATTACAAAAAACCGCTTGAGCGCCAGTGCAACGGGCATATTTTCGAATGCATTTTTGGCTCCTCTATAAATAATGGACTTAAATTTTTGAAACCCTAAGAATTCTTGACTGAATATTTACGTATCTTTTTGGAGAAGAAAGCCTCTAATGCTCCATTATTCCTACTTCTCTTGAAAAAACTCAACACTATAAGATTGATCTACATGTTATAAGAGTTTTCTCACCAATTTTCTTTTTCTTTTTCCGTTTAAACTTTCATCCTTCTACCTTCGTTGGAGACGTTGGTTTGTGAAGAAGGAGATCCGATCGTGGTTGGCAATTCAAGTGGCACGAGAGGGAAGATTGACTTGAAGACCGAAAGGTGTCCGGTTCCGTTGCCGCGGGCAAATCCAAGGAGTTCCTTGGTAGGGATCACGTGTCGGGAGTAAGTCGGCTAGGTTAGCGCGTCGTTACCACCCGGGCTGTAAGTTGATTTTCATAGTGCATTGCTTCCCTGGCCGTTGAAGCCAGGAGTATTTTTCTCGATACAGTTGGTATCGAGTTTTCACTTCGTCACCAAAAATCGGATCTTTATCTTTATTGTTCTTCGTTTCATATATTACATGATTGTTAAACTTGTCAGCATCTAGTATTAAATATCTTTTACGTGTATTAGATATTTATTATTTTTCATTGCTTTCGCTATATTTATAACGGGGTCAAAATACGTAAATACTGGAAACGTGCTTTTTCAATAGTAAACTTCTCAAAAAAGTGGAAAAAGGGAAGAAAATTGAGGATTTTAGAGAGTAGGGCATGTAGGATTTGACTTTTAGTAAATAAAAAATGGATGATTGAGTTTTAAAAAAAATAAAAAAAATTGGCAGAGTAGACTCTAGAATCAATGGAGTTTTAAGTGTTAAAGGGTTAGAACTTTATACATATTCTTTAGATTATTTTTTTCTTTTATAGGAAAAGTTGGCTAATTTATAGTCTTAATGTTAATTTGTATTAGTTTCATAAAAAAGAATAATTGATTATAATAAGAGCTGTTGCTCCGATTGAGTTGTCTATAATCCATCTGTTTCATATATTTTGAGTTTAACACATGTCCGTTGAATATATTAACTACTCGCTTGATTTATTCTATCATTTATTGACTCATATAACTATTTAGTAAAATTAGCCGCCTGTCTCAATTAACCGTCTGATTACTCGAAACCATAGCTTTAGTGTGTTTGGTGGTCTAGCTACTTAACTACTCGGCTGTTCAACCATTCAGTCCTTTAATAATTCGGTCATTCAGTTTGGCAGCTCAATCAAATTTCTTTTTCATCCATACTTATTCTTTGTCATTTAGATTTAGTTCTAATAACTCTGTCCATCCAAACCTCTTCATTCATTTATGAGTTGCAGGTCCCTTATGCCAATGGGTTAGGTCAACCCTAATTTTAAAATGTTAGAGATCTTTATCTGATTGGTATATTTCGTGACCATATATATAATTGCATTGATGCCGGGTTGTGGGTTATCGGGTTAAAGTCCGTTCTGTCCGCGCTCGTCTTGCGCTCGATGTCCGCTCAAGCCGAAAAACCAGTAGGTATCCCGCTCGATGCGCGCTCGATCCCAACTCGAGCCAAAAAACCATTAGGTCGCCCGCTCGCTGAGCGCTCGAGCCCCACTCGAGCGCCCGTAGGGTTTCTCCGGAAACACTCCGCGCGCCCGCCGCGCGCTCCAGACCTACTCGAGCGCTAGTCGAACGGGCAAAAAATTTTGAATGTATTTTTGCGCCATCTGTAAATACCTGCTTATATTTTTCTGAACCCTAAGGACACTAGAGGCTCTCTGGACAGAATATTGATGTGCCTCCTTGGAGAAGAAATCTTCAAAAGCTTCATTATTTCTACTTCTCTTGAGAAAACTCAACATTATAAATTTATTTATATGATCTAAAGAGTTTTCTCACCATTTCTTTTTCTATTCAAACTCCTACATCCTTCTACCTTCGTTGGAGACGTCGGTGCATTGAAGAAGGAGATCCGATC
>JAOVVI020014027.1:0-11645 GCA_028571085.2 Nepenthes alata | reverse complement strand
GAAGTTTGGCATCTGGTCGAGGTCCGATTCGAGTTTCGTTTTTCGTCAGATGCCCGAGCGCCGGTACGGGATATAAAACGCAGCTCACGCGTTGTAGGGTTATAATTCTAAGATCTTTCTTCACAAGGGGCTCTGCATATAGAGAGAGGAAAGAAGAAGAGAGAAGAGGAAGAGGTTTGATATTCGGTCGAAATTCGATTTGAGTTCTATTCTTTGCCAATGTCGAGTACATCATTCTAAAGGTGATTTTAGAAATGTATTTTCATTTGATTACTCTTTTTCTCGTTATATTTTTTTGTAGGCTGTTTGATATTTTAAGGGGGGGTTGTATTCAACCATTCTTTACTCAGGTTCAGAGTGAAGGGATTTCGGAGGGGGTTCTTGTAACCGACACTATTTATAGTGAATTTATTCAAAATTTATCCTATAATTTTTTTTGGTTAAAAATAGTTTTCTACGTTAAAAATCGTTATACATTATTTGTTTCTTATACTTACAAACTTGATAGTTGATAGTTGACAGGGGGTTCAGATTTGTTCCACTGCGCCAAGTTGGATGTATCCGGGTGTCAAATTTCCAACCATCTGATCTTTGTGCATATTTATTAAGACTTGATTTAAAAGCTTTATCGTATATTTAATACAAATTTTAAATGAAAATCAATAGAGGGATCAAGCAAAAGGTCCGGGTCCACTAACACTAAGGCCAGTATGAGCTTATTATAATTTGTTGGGCATATCTACCATGCTATATACATGGAATTTGTACTAGGATTTCAAATATTTTATAATATATAATTTGTGATGGCCCCAAAAATTCTAACCGAAAATCGGTAAGGTTTCGACTGTAAAACGACCATCAGACTAATACAAATTTGTACAAAATTTCTATACAACATAAATATATCAAAAATAAATATACACAGGATCCAAAAAGACACAAAAAATTCATAGCACCAACGTTATAAATCTGATTACAATGTCGACTTAGATAAGATGCAACTAGGTACCTAAATATCAAACTATAATGACCTACAAAAATATATACATCCATAAAAAATACAGTGAAAACTAAACTATCTGTACATCATTGAAATGTAAGTACATCAATATATATCCATAAAAAATAATATCCAAGGGTACTCCATAAAGTATAAAACCATAAAAACTAAGTCCACAAAATCATCTTTCAATGTTTACAGCCTTGCCAACTTATAATTCTCACTTCGCTTCATCAGGCATAAGCTCGTATTCATCTAAAAGAAAAAAAATAGCAATTGTGAGTCAAATACCGAGTAAGGCACAATATAATTAAGGACAGTAAGTAATATACTCAAAATAAGGTAGAGGAGGGATATAGGAGCATACTATGAATGCATAAATATGAAATATGAATAAATATATTTTCAGAACACATTTATCTTTTCCATTTTACTTTTGATTTCTTTAGATTTTAAAACATATAGAAATTTTTTTATCATTACGAATCAAGGCAAGTGGGACTTACCAACTAATGATGTAGTCAAATCGAGAAAATGACCATATATTCCATATGATCTAAGGCACTACCCACATATCTCAAATTCAACGTCTTGTGATGGACGGTATACTTATAATTTCGAATTTATTGGGCCAATAGTCCTTATTCTTATGCTACTATGTCCCCGCGGCTTAGAGGTAATTTTTTAATTTATCACAATAATATCCTAAGTCATACTAAAAAATACTACTATCTGAAATATAAATCCTTGATCTAGCTTCACGATTACTTATTCTTAAGGGAAGGTTCCACTATAAACTTATACAAAATTCTCACTCCCTAGGGAACGAATCATTAAGCATAACAAATTGTGGAGTTTTTTTTATATTATTTGCCTAGCTTGCACAATTCTTAGATACTGATACAAATAATCATTTACATATGAATTCAAATCTTCACATGCATTTAATTACATGCACAAATTAACATAAAACGTGGAGTATTTAAGAAATTCTTACCACAACGAGCCAAATATAACTTTAGAGTTTTCGGACAATAAATTCCTTCACAAATGCATATAACATAATTTTCAGAGCATACACGGAATAACATATATATAAGGTACATGTGAATAAATACTAATATTCACGTCCAACAATATTTTTAAAACACGTAAAATAACATATACAAAATATATGTAAATAAATACCACATAATCAAAGTACCCACGTCCATGAAATTGAGGTTTCAAGTTCTTAAAGCCAATTAATGCATAAATCTCAATTAAATCGGTTAAACATCAAGGGGGCATGGGTTAGGGTTTTTTGTAAACACAAAATTACGTAAAACTAACAAATCGAACACCAAATTAACAAGTAATCATATTCAAGTTATGCATTTCGTAAAATACATATTTTTGATGAGTATTAGATAAAAGTACCCGAGAAAAATGAACAAAAAGTACAATAAGAGAAAGAAAAGTATATAAGTGCACCTGTCTCGACTCGATCTACTATTTTTCTAACTAGCTCCAAGCCAGAATTAAGCCTGAGAGCCTCGATCTCCTCATTCTCTTTCTTCTCCTTCGCGTTCTCTCTCTCCTCTCACTCTTTCCACATGAAAATGGCCGAATAAAACACAACCCATGCTTAAATACGTGGATTGGCACCTCGAGCGCCAGTTGGGTGTTGTTTGGGTGCTGCAGTACCTAGAAATCAGCACTCAAGTGTACATCGGGCATGTATTGAACACGCGATTCTGCCAAATGTACCCGGACGTGCCTTAGGCTTGCCTCAGGAATGAAATTCTATTTTTTGGGCCCATGTCGCGCATTAGGCATGGGTCGGACACAGGTCAGGCCTGTAGTGAGCCTATTTCGTGCACGCATCGTCCGGGACGCGTTTTGACCCTTTTAACTCAATCTTTTACATCCTTAAACCCTAATTTTGATCATATTAGTTTAATAAGTCACGATTATTATAATAAAAAATTTGAATCTTATTTACGGATTAACTTTTCAAGGTTTACAATGTCGGTTTCTAATTTTATAAATTTCGGGTCATTGGGCTTTTCAATCTGATTTCTCCTATGTCCTTTGATTTTGATTCATTTGTATTAACTCAATTACTCATAATTATCATATTTTTGAAACTGGTACCTTTCAACTCTCCCCCACTTATAAAAATTTTATCCTTAAAATTTAATGAACCTCAAAATCTAACAATTGAAAAAGTCCTTTTGGATTCCTTCTCCAAGTTTCTATGTCACATCATTGATTAAATGACTCATTATGAAAAATCTTAACCAATTGAATTATCATAATTTCAAATACCTAATATTTCCTATCTAAATCTAGGTTGGAATCTTATCATAAGACGAATTCTCAATCTCCTACATCAACTTTGCTTGGTTATGTACCTATATCCACAATCATTGATACATGAAAAATTTTACGATAATCTACCGAATTTGAAGGTAACCCAAATTTATCAATTATTTTCCTGACTTAATTCAAAACTTCAAACGAACTAATGAGCTCCTACTTCACATCACCCTAAGCCTTGAAAATGATTATTTACTTAGAATCTCAATCTTATTCTAAAATTGCTAGGCCATGGGCCCACACGTTGCCGTTGCAATTCTTGTACACTAAAATCAACTTGTAATTATTATCCATTAATTCATATCAGGCACCTAGGTTACACAGTAATTATAAACCTAAAAAAATTTTAAAGATATCAATGTATCTAAAGAAAAACATATAATCTTCAGATTACAATTAACTTAGAAAACACATTTCAATCAATTATTCTAAAAATTTCGGCACAACATTCAGATTACCACCAAAGCCTTAAAACTCAAATATTTAGCAAACTTATCATCTCAATTGCATACCGATGAGCTGACGTATTTAATCCAAACATATCATCCAAATTTATGATAATGGACCATCCTCGTTAGCTAATCTACAATTATCCAAATAGTAACCGTAATCCTTGCCTTCTCAACAACCCCAAAACAAAAACACAATGGCTTATCATCTCATAATTTTAAAACCTCAATACTTCGGATATAACTCTTCCTCCCAAAATCAAAAGCAAGGCACCCTATTGGTTTAGACATTAGGACCTGCTCATGGCTCATCCTTCCACATCTCCTATGGAGAAATGAAGACATACCAACTCCGAAGACTTCTGATATCGAACTATCGGTTATTAATATTTGCTTTCCTTAAATGAAACTGAGATTCACTTTCACAGTCCTTAAGAAAATTTACACACTTGCACTGTCGCGTGATCATATTCTCTTTATGATACAACTCCTCAAACATTTTGAATCATTTAGACAATGACTATCTCCAAGAACAGCATCTATAGATCCTCAAAGAAAAGACCTCAATTGCTAATTTCAAACCATAGGTGGAGTAATTCTGACCATAGACTTCCCACCAACTTAACCGCAGGGCAACTATCCATATATGATGCAGGAAAATATAATCCTAAAAATTTCTCAAAAAGCATCACATTTTACTATAATTTACTTGATTCATTAGGGATCAACCCAAATGACATGGTTGACAAATTTACCATTCAGTCCTTGAATGTTATCTTCATATATCTCATTCCGACGGATACCGATCACTTCCAAGCCAAACATCCTACGGATGCAACAATCCTTGAGAACTACTTAATGGCTAACTAATTGGATTCGGCTAGACCCAAAAAAATCACACACCTTTGCGATATCAATCAATCTTTCCTAAATTAGCCACCGCACAAAGCTCCACAAAATTATATTCATGCTACCAAAGAAGCCACATGTCCAACACAACACTTCCCTCAACTGAACTCATATTCCTTTATCTATTGGGCACACAGCTAACTGTCTTTCATAATATTGACTTAAGTATGGCCAAAAAGTCTAACCTATAGAATCTACAAAAATGCTAACGAACCTACAAACCTAAATAGTATTACCGAAACTTGTAATGGTCTCTTTATCCTGAATCCTGCCACGAGCATAATTCTGAATCATTCACAATTAACAACACTCTGGATACAGATCGATCTTATAGAACACCAAGTCCTTGCAAAAGATTAAACGATTTAACTATTCATTCCCAGTACCCGCTTATCAAACCCTTAATCTCCCGAGCATCCTAAATTTAATCATCCACAAGTAACCTCATCGGTTTATCTTACTCACCCCAAAAGTTCTAAAGAATCCCATAGCTGCACCAAATCATTGCTTTCTCAATTCTATGTGGAATCCTTAAAAATCGGTATCAATTTTGACACGACCTCAAATTACCGATCAAAAAATAAGTCATCCTAATCTGTTATATCTACAGATCCAAGAAAATGTCATAAATATTGATATAACTAGCATAGGTCTATGGTCCTCAATAAACGAAGAAACTTAGGATCCACAATATAAGAATATAGATTTAAAACCCCAACAACACATATACTGAAACATTAAAAATTAGATGATCTTACCTCCTGCTACGCTGTCTGATACCTTAGCTTCCTCAACAATTACCGCATATAACTTGCCTGGTATAGTGGGCTTAGACACAAGTGCCTTTTTCAGATAGGGACAATCTCTAATCAGATGTCCTGCTTTTCCACAATTGAAGCACACACCCATAGTTTATAACAAGGCTTATCTCCATGCTGTTTCTAACAATGCCGACAGGGATTTGCTAGAATTTGCAAGGTTAGTACAAACTGACTAGCCTTCTTCTCCTGACTTTACTGTCTGGCCTTCTTTGGCGGTCTCCTCGAACCTGCGCTAGCACTAGTATCTGCACCAAAACTGATACTCAGATCACCTTTCCTAGACATCTTCCTCTTGAAGACTCCTCCTTCTCGAGTTCTTTTTCATGGATTAGGGCACGATCTAACACATCAATATAACTTGACAATTTTAACATTGCCAACTGTTTGTGAATATCATTCCTCAGTCCCTACAAAAACTTTCTTGCTTTTTTTTTCATCTTCCACCATGTACAGAGTATATCAGAATAAATCCATAAACTTTGTATCTATTCAGTCACTATCTGATTTCCTTATCTCAATTGGACAAACTCCTCTTCTTTCTGTTCACATAGACTAGAAGAAAATACTTTTCCATAAAATCCGTTTCAAATATAGCCCAGGTGATTTCATTCTCACGGACTCCCAGAGCTCTTTTCTTCATAGCCCACCAATTATGGATCTCACCTTCCAAACGATGCGTGGCGAATAAAACCTTGTCCTCATTTGGACACCAAATAATGGCAAATACCTTCTTAAGCTACTCGAACCAGGTGTTTGCATTTACTGGATTTGATTCACCTAGGAATTTTGGAACTCTTTCATTAAGAAATCGTTCATAAGCAGATACTCTAGGATTTTTAGGGGCTTGAACTTGAGTCACGACAGGTACGAGAGCTAAAATTCTCTGCCCCATATTTTCTATAATATCCGTCATTCTACCCAACAGATTTAGATACTTCGCTTCTCTATTACGTGGTTGACCACCTCCATGCATCATCTTTTTTCCTGGGTGGCATGGTCAGCTATTGACATCTTTTTTAAAATAAGAGCGATATGGATCAGCTCGTATGTCGATCACTAATTAGGACATCACAATCTACGCAATAAACATTGCTAACAGTTTAAGTAGGGCAAATTAGGATAACTAGAACTATTCGATCTAACATAATCATCATATACTTATATCTACTTATTTAGTCTAGCCTATACTACCCTAAATTTTCGTATAAGATTCAGATCAAATCTAAGATATCTCTTTTCTGATACCAACACTGACGGCCCCAAAAATTCTAACCAAAAACTGGTAAGGTTCTGGCTATAAAACGGCCGTTAAAACTAATACAAACCTATACAAAATTCCTACACAACATACATACTTTAACAACAATACACACAGGATCTAAAAAGCCATAACAAATTTATGGCACCAACGTTATAACTTTGGTTACAATGTTGACTCAGACAATATGCCACTAGGTACCTAAATATCAAACTATAATGACCTGTGAAAGTATATACATCCATAAAAAATATAATAAAAACTAAACTATCTGTACATCATTAAAATACAGGTGCATCAATACATACCATCAAAAATGATATACAAGGGAACTTTATGAATTATAAAACCACAAAAACAAAGTCCACAAAATTATCTTCCAATGTTTTCAACCTAACCAACTTACAACTCTCACTCCACCTCATCAGAAATAAGTTCGTACTGATGTAAAGGAAGAAAAATAGTAATGATTAGCCAAATGCTCAGTAAAGCACAATATAATTAAGGACAGTAAGTAATATACTCAAAATAAGATTGAAGAGGGATATAGGAGCATAATATGAATGATTAAACATGAAACATGAATAAATTATTTTCGGAATACATTTATTTTTCCATTTTTACTTTTGATTTCTTTAGATTCTAAAACATAGAAAATTTTTTTATCTTTACGGATCAAAGCCAGTAGGTCTTATCAGCTAATGGTGTAGTCAAATCGAGAAAAGGATCATGTGATTCCACATGATCTAAAGCACTAACCATGGACCTCAAATTTAACGTCCCATGGTGGATGGTATACCTATAATTTTGGATATAATGGGCCAATAGTCATTATTCTTATGCCATCATATTCCCCACGGCCTAGAGATAATTCCTCAATTTATCACTGTAATATCCTAAGGTATGCTAGGGAATACTACCCTCTGAAATATAAATTCTTGATCCAATTTTATGATTACTTATTGTTAAGGGAATGTTTCGCTATAAACTTATGCAAAGTTCTCACTCTCTGGAGAAATAATCATCAAACATAACTAATTGTGAAGCTTCATTCATATTCTTTGCATAGCTTGCACAATTCTTAGATAATGATACAAATAATCATTTACTTATGAGTTTCAATCTTCACATGCCTTTAACTACATATACAAATTAACAGAGCTTGGAACATTTAAAAAATTCTTACCATAACAAGCTGAAGATAATTTTAAAACTTCGGATAACAAATTTCTTCACAAATGTATATAACATAATTTTTAAAGTATACACGGAATAACATATATATAAGGTACATGTGAATAAATACCAATATTTACGTTCAATAATATTTTTGAAACACATAAAATAATATATACAAAATATATATAAATAAATACTATATAATCAAAGTATCTACATCCATGAAATAAGGATTTCAAGTTTCTAAGGCCAATTCATACATAAATCTCAATTAAATAGGTTAAACACTAATGGGCCACGGGTTAGGGTTTTCTCGTATACACAAAACAACATAAAACTAACAAATTGGACACCAAATCAACAAATAATCATACTCAAGTCATGGAATTCATAAAATACATGCTTTAGATGGGTATTAGAACGAAAATAATAGAGATGAACGAACAAAAAGTACAATAAGAGAAAGAAAAGCTTATGAGTGTACTTGTCTTGGCTCAATCTACTACTTCTTTAACTAGCTCTAAGTCAAAATTGGACCCGAGAGTCTCGATCTCATCTTTCTCTCTCTTCTCCTTTGCGTTCTCTTTCTCTCTCCTCTCTCTCTTTCCAGGCAAAAATGGCCAAATCAAACAAAACCCACACTTAAATACGTGGACTGCTGCCTCGAGCGCCAACCAGGTGTTAGTTGGGCGCGGTAGTACCCAGAAATCTGCGCTCGAGTGCGCATCAGGGGTGCATCGAGCACACGATTCTGCCAAAGGCACCCCGAGAGTGCCTCGGGCGTGCCTCGGGTACGGCATTTTGTTTTTTGCACTTGGGTCATGCCTCGGGTGGGTCAAGCACGGGTCAGGCCTACAACAAGCCTGCTTCGCGTATACGCTATTCGGGACTCGTTTTAACCATTCTAACCGAATCTTTCACATTCTAGGACCCTAATTTTGATTATATTAGTTTAATAAGCCATGATTATCATAATTTGAAACTTAAATTTCATTTATAGATTAACTTTTTAAGGTTTACAACGTCGGTTTTTAATTTTACCAATTTCGGATATTTGGGCTTTTTAATCCAATTTCTCCAATGTCCTTTGATTTCAATTCATTTATATTGACTTAATTACTCTTAATTATCATATTTTAAAAATTGGTACATTTCAAAATTTGTAACTATCAAGCTAATCTTATGATCTTATTTATAAAAGGTATTGAAACTTTACCTCCTCCTTTACCGGGTTTTCTCCATTTTAAAGTTTTTTCACATAAGTATAAGACTTTATTGGACAATTATATATCACTTTATTTTTGTTAATGTTAGATTTTGGATGCCAAATCTTTGCTTGCAAAGTCAAAAACTGATATCTAACATGATAGTTTCCAAACTCTTTGTTTAAATTCATAATAAAATGGTATGATAATATATAATAAAAAATAATAATCACAAATAATGAATCATAATATTTTATCTGAAAAGCCCCTTGGAAAATGAGAAAAAAATTGTAAGATTATACATTTAAAAGTCTCCACTTTAAAGTGAGTTCTTATTATTAAAACTCTAACGAATACTATGATACAATACATTGTAATAATAAATTTGAGTAACAGAGAATATATGAGTGGAAAAAAAGAAAATAACTTGTAAAATATTCTTTACAATGACGAAGAGAATATACCCATGGTCAATGTATAATAGGACACTATTTGAATACCAAACGGATAATTAAATTTTTTTCTTCTTCATTGTTTATTTCTTCCTTTTTTATTTCTCATCATGTTGGCATTCGAGGACTCAAAAGAACCACATTCAATGCCTTAAAATTGTATCACAATAATTTATAGTAATATTAATATATGAGTATCTCTCAAGCACATACTCATTCGACAAGTGGCATATGAGTACTCTTTAGGTGTGACGTTTCTAGACAAATCATACATATGTGCTTGCTAGGCATGTATCAGGTGTCATTCCTCTTGGAAAATTATGCACATGTTCTCCTCGAACGCTTATCATCATCTACTAAGAAATTTCCTCCCTTTGAGCTATTTCTCTTATAACATTGATCGTACCACTGGATTACAGTATAAATGGACATAGTACTCATAATATAGTGACCCAAACTGTAACAGTGATTGTACATGGTGATATCTTTCTAATATATTTTCGTTTGAAGTATGATAGTATCCAATAAATCTTTAAACTATACCATAAACTATATGGGCAAGCGAAGTTTCAAATTACAAGGAAAACTCATCAGCATCTTGTCATGCTTCTCAATTTACGATGACCTTTACAGTTTTTACCTTGAATATATAATATCGGGTGCTCATACCCTAAATAAATATTGACATATTTACACCTTTTATGTAATCTATAATTGTATACTGTTTAGATCATGAATGAATGGTCAGAAAGCGTTACTTCATGACAAATGTTGCTCAAGCTGCAAGGTCCTACTATCAAATCTTAGATGGTGAAGCATTATTTTTAGATCTCTTTTTATTTCCATACAAAAAGAGAAAGAGAAATTGCATACATGATCATCTCATCAAAGACTTTCGCTCTTTAATTTCTATACGAGACTACCCCTTGATCTTGGCAAAATCTTTCAACGGCAATATTCCCCTTTTAACTCTATCCCATTTATTTTTGAATCATAGAATTTTCTTCCAGATTTGCAACTAATGACTTTATTAGAAATTTGAATTACTCACTTTTATACAAATTTTTAAGTGAATGAGATCAATGGAGTGGTCTTAGCTGGAGATGAGATTGCACATCTTTGTTAAAATTCACATCTTTGTTAAAATTTGCAGAATTCAATCTGGGCATCAATCCCAGCATATAATTCCTTCGTTGATGGATTTTTTAATAGGTATTTTCATGGCATCCCATGCTAGCATAATAGGATATGGGGCTCGAACGACACTCTTGGCCATAGTGCTGAAGTTCACCGCAGGGCCCGCCTTAATGGCAGCGTCGTCCGTGGTGGTTGGATTGAAGGGCACGTTACTGAGAGTTGCTATTCTGCAGTTGCTTACAATGTGTTCTACATTTCTATTCCTGCCTATATATGGCAAAAAATGGGTCAACTTTTTCTCCAGTTCTTCAGTGAAATTCATCATCTGTCCTCGTTTGACCAGATGAAAGGAGTATGCTAAAAGATTGCTTTATGCTGCAGGCTGCTCTTCCGCAAGGGATCGTTCCATTTGTTTTTGCGCAAGAATATAACGTGCATCCGAAGATCTTAAGCAAAGGGTATGCAATTCTTCATCAACGTGTATGTATATATATATGTGTGTGTGTGTGTCTCTCTCTCTCTGCTATTACATAAATAAGAAAACTAACTAAAGGGAAGAATGGGTTGTTTGGCAAGCGCTGAATCTTTAGCGTCTGTCCGTGCATGAGAAGCTTACATATTTTCTTTTCTCAACCCAATCGATGACGCTATCAGGTCATTTTTACTAACCATAATATGGTTAGTTTACTTGGTGAATAGTTATTTATCAATGATTCTATAAGATTTTTTTTTTTGGTAAGTCAATGATTCTATAAGAACTTCATTAAAATCCATCCTTTTTAACGTAGGAAAAAGTACAAATTGTGTTAGAACTTGTGCAACTGAACACAGTTTTTGTCCAAACGTACTATTTGAGCTGAGTTTAGATTTTAGT
>JAOVVI020014025.1:0-11645 GCA_028571085.2 Nepenthes alata | reverse complement strand
CAACAATATTTTTAACAATAATAACATCAACAATAACAATAATAACAGTAACAACAACAACAACAATAATAATAATAATAACAACAACAACAATAACAAAAATAATAAACAACAATAATATTTTTAACAACAATAATATTTTTAATAATAATAATATTTTTAACAATAATAATATTTTTAACAACAACAATAATAACAATAATATTTTTAATAACAATAACATTTTTGACAATAATAACAATATTTTTAAGAACAATAACCACAACCATAACAATAATAACATCATTTTTAACAACAACAATAATAACAATAATATTTTTAACATTAATAATAATATTTTTAACATTAATAATAATATTTTTAACAATAACAACCACAACAACAATAATAATAATAATAATAACAGTATTTTTAACAATAACAATAATAACAATAATATTTTTTACAACAGTAATATTTTTAACAATAATAATATTTTTAACAATAATAATAATATTTTTAACAATAATAATATTTTAACAATAATAACAATATTTTTAACAATAACAATAACAACAATAATAACAATAATATTTTTAACGATAATAATAATAAAATTGTTAACAATATTTTCAACAACAATAATAACAACAGTAACAAGAATATTTTTAACAACAACAATAATAACAGTTTTAACAATAATAATAATAATATTTTTTTAACAATAACAGTTTTAACAATAATAATAATAATATTTTTTAACAATAACAATATTTTTAACAATAATAATAATATTATTAACAATAATAATAACAATAATAAAAACAACAATAGCAATAATAATAACAACAAGGATAATAATATTTTTAATATTATTTTTTACAACAATAACAATATTTTAAACAACGATAATATTTTTAACAACAATAATATTTTTAACAATAATAATAATAATAACAATAATAACAATAATATTTTTAACAACAACATATTTAACAATAACAACAATAACAATAATATTTGTAACAATAATAAGAATAATAATAATATTTTTAACAATAATAACAATAATAATAATATTTTTAAAAATAATAATATTTTTAACAATAATAATATTTTTAAGAATAATAACAACAATAATATTTTTAACTATAACAATAATAATATTTTTAACAACAACTATAATAACATTTTAAATAAGAACAATAATAATATTTTTAACAATGACAATAAGATTTTTAACAACAATAATATTTTTAACAACAACAATAAAAATATTTTTAACAACAATAATATTTTTAAAAATAATAATAATTATAACAATAATAATAATATTTTTAACAACAATAAAAATAACAATAATAACGTTTTTATCAATAACAACAACAATGACAAAAATATTTTTAACAATAATAATAATAATAATATTTCTAGCAATAATATTTTTAACAATAATAACAATAACAATATTTTTAACAATAACAACAATAATATTTTAAACAATAACAATATTTTTAACAATAACAATAATAATATTTTAAACAATAATAATATTTTTAACAATAATAATATTTTTAACAACAACAATAATAATATTTTTAACAACAACAATAATATTTTTAACAACAACAATAATAATAACATTTTTAACAATAACAACGATAACAACAACAATATTTTTAACAACAATAATAATAACATCAACTACAACAACAACATCAATATTTTTAACAACAACAATAATATTTTCAACAACAACAACAACAACAATAATAATATTTTTAACAACAACAACAACAATATTTTTTAAAAACAATTTTTAACATCAAAAAATATTATTGTTGTTGTCATTATTGTTATTGTTAAAAATGTTATTGTTATTGTTATTATTGTTGTTGTTAAAAATATTGTTATTATTGTTGTTGTTGTTGTTAAAAATATTCTTGTTATTTTTATTGTTATTATTGTTATTTTTATTATTGTTAAAAATATTATTGTTGTTGTTATTATTGTTGTTATTGTTGTTGATAAAAATGTTGTTGTTGTTGTTATTATTATTGTTGTTAAAAATATTATTATTGTTAAAAATATTGTTGTTAAAAATATTATTGTTGTTGTTGTTGTTAAAAATATTATTATTATTGTCGTTGTTGTTGTTGTTAAAAATATTATCGTTAAAAATATTATTATTGTTGTTGTTGTTGTTATTATTGTTATTATTATCGTTGTTGTTAAAAATATTATTATTTTTGTTGTTATTATTATTGTTGTTATTAAAAATATTATTGTTGTTGTTAAAAATATCGATATTGTCATAAAAAATATGATGTTATTGTTGTTGTTAAAAATATTATTATTGTTAAAAATATTATTCTTGTTGTTATTGTTAAAAATGTTATTATTGTTACTGTTAAAAATATTATTATTATTATTGTTGTTGTTGTTAAAAAAAGTATTGTCTTTGTTGTTGTAGTTATTGTTGTTAAAAATATTATTATTGTTGTTATTGTTGTTAAAAATATTATCGTTGTTAAAAATATTGTGGTTAAAAAAATTATTATTGTTGTTGTTAAAAATATTATTATTATTATTGATGTTGTTGTTAAAAATATTCTTGTTGTTATTATTATTGTTGTTGTTATTTTTATTATTGTTAAAAATATTATTATTGTTAAAAATATTATTGTCGTTGTTGTTATTATTGATGTTGCTATTATTATTATTGTTGTTAAAAAGATTCTTTTTGTTATTATTGTTAAAATATTATTGTTAAAATAATTTTGTTGTATAGTTATTGTTATTATTATTGTTGTTATTGTTAAAAATATCGTTCTTATAATTGTTAAAAATGTTGATATTGTTGTTAAAAATATTGAAGTTGTTGTCGTTATTATTATTATTGTTGTTAAAAATATTTTTATTGTTGTTGTTAAAAATATTTTTATTATTGTTGTTAAAAATATTATTATTGTTGTTATTGTTGTTAAAAATATTATTGTTATTGTTATTGTTGTTGTTGTTGTTATTGTTATTAAAAATATTATTGTTATTGTTATTGTTAAAAATATTATTAATTTTGTTGTTATTAAAAAAATTGTTGTTATTGTTGTCGTTAAAAATATTATTGTTGTAAAAAATATTCTTATTGTTGTTGTTGTTGTTAAAAATATTATTATTATTATTGTTATTATTATTGTTAAAAATATTATTATTGTTAAAAATATTCTTGTTAAAAATATTATTGTTGTTGTTAAAAATATTATTGTTGTTGTTAAAAATATTAATATTGTTGTTAAAAATATTGATCTTGTTGTTTTGATGATGATGATGTTGTTGTTATTGTTAAAAATGTTGTTATCGTTGTTGTTGTTGTTCTTATTGTTGTTGTTAGAAATATTATTATTAATGTTAAAAATATTATTGTTGTTGTTAAAAATATTATTGTTGTTATTTTTGTTATGGTTGTTGTTAAAAATATTGTTATTGTTATTATTGTTGTTAAAAATATTTTTGTTAAAAATATTATTGTTGTCGTTGCTGTTGTTAAAAATATTCTTGTTGTTGTTGATGTTAAAAATTTTATTGTTCGAAAGATTTTTATTGTTGTTATTGTTAAAAATATTATTATTATTGTTGTTCTTGTTGTTATTGTTGTTGTTATTGTTGTTATTATTGTTGTTGTTTATTTTGTTATTATTATTATTGTTGTTGTTGTTGTTATTATTGTTGTTATTGTTGTTGTTATTGTTGTTAAAAATATTATTGTTATTGTTAAAAATATTGATGTTGTTATTATTGTTGTTATTTTTATTATTATTACTGTTAAAAATATTGTTATTATTGTTAAAAATATTATTATTGTTATTGTTAAAAATATTATTGTTGTTGTTGTTGTTAAAAATATTTTTTTTGTAAGTAATTAATTGTATTAAAAGTTAAATAAAACTGTACACTGCAGCTATGTTCTTTACCTAGTGTTTTACCGACTTGGGTAGAGAAACATAGAGAGAAGGAAATCCCTAAGCCAAGACGAAAGTCTTTAATAATGAATTACATAATCAGCATCGGCGTTAGAAACGCAAACCTAACATAGCACTTTGTACTCGCCGAACACTAGCAATTGAGCCAACGATTATTCCAGGATGAAATTCGTTGATAAACTCTATCGAGGAGTGGTTTGCAGTCAGAGGCTGATAGTTTGGTGGTTATGAGGGGAACTCCGAGATATTTGACAGGGAGATTGCCCAATCTGAATCCGAGAATAACAATAATATTTTTAACAATAACAATAACAACAACAACAATAATAATACTTTTAACTACATTTTTAACAATAACAATAATATTTTAAACACAATAATAACAATAACAATATTTTTAACAATAATAACATTTTTAACAATAACAACAATAATAATATTTTTAATAATAACAATAAAAATAATATTTTTAACAATAATAACAACAATAACAATATTTTTAACAATAATATTTTTAACAATAACAACAACAAGAATATTTTTAACAACAACAAGAATATTTTCAACAATAACAATAATAACAACAACAACAATAACAACAATCACAATAACAATAACAACAATCACAATAACAATAACAACAATCACAACAATAATATTTTTAACAACAACAATAATAACAAATAAAATAACAACAACAATAATAATATTTTTAACAATAACAACAACAATAACGTCATTTTTAACAACAACAATAATAATAACAATAACAATAATATTTTTAACAATAATATTTTTAACAACAACAATAATAACAATATTTTTAACAACAACAACAACACCAATAATAATATTTTTAACAACAATAACATTTTTATCAACAACAATAATATTTTTAACTACAATAACAACCACAACATCTTTAACGATAATAATAAAATTTTTAACAATAACAATAATATTTTTAACAATAACACTAACAACAACAATATTTTTAATAACAACACTAACAATAATATTTTTAACAGCAACAACAACAACATGAATATTTTTAAAAACAACAATAATATTTTTAACAATAATATTTTTAAAAATACAATATTTTTAACAATAACATCAACAATATAATTGTTATTGTTGTTGTTGTTAAAAATATTGTTATTTTTAAAAATATTATTGTTAAAAATATTATTATTGTTGTTGTTATTATTATTGTTAAAAATATTCTTATTGTTGTTAAAATATTACTGTTAAAAATGTTATTGTTGTTATTGTTAAAAATGTTATTGTTGTTAAAAATATTGTTATTATTGTTATCGTTAAAAATGTTATTGTTGTTGTTGTTAAAAATATTATTATTGTTAAAAATATTGTTGTTAAAAATATTATTGTTGTTGTTAAAATGATTATTGTAATTGTTGTTAAAACTGTTGTTGTTAAAAATATTATTGTTAAAAATATTGTTGTTGTTGTTATGGTTATTGTTATTATTGTTATTGTTGTTGTTGTTAAAAATATTATTATTGTTGTTGTTCTTAAAAATATTATTATTGTTGTTAAAAATGTTGATATTGTTGTTATTATTGTTGTTGCTGTTAAAAATATTATTATCGTTAAAAGGGTTATTCTTGTTGTTAAAAATATTGTTGTTGTTGTTGTTAAAAATATTATTGTTGTTGTTCAAAATGTTATTGTTAAAAATATTGTTATTATTGTTATTATTATTTTTATTGTTCTTATTGTTGTTGTTGAAAATATTATTGCTAAAATTATTATTGTTGTTAAAGAAGTTATTGTTGTTGTTGTTGTTATTGTTATTGTTAAAAATATTATTATTGTTGTTCTTGTTATTGTTATTATTGTTGTTGTTGTTGTTAAAAATATTATTGTTATTGTTGATGTTATTATTGTTGTTGTTAAAAATTATTGTTGTTAAAAATATTATTATTGTTGGTGTTGTTAAAAATGTTATTATTGTTGTTAATGTTGTTGTTAAAAATATTGTCATCAGTGTTGTTATTGTTATTATTGTTGTTGTTGTTAAAAATTTTATTGTTGAAAATATTATTGTTAAAAAAATTATTGTTGTTGTTGTTGTTGTTGTCAAAAATATTATTATATTTGTTAAAAATATTGATATTGTTGTTAAAAATATTGATGTTGTTGTTATTGATATTATTGTTATTGTTGCCATTGTTGTTGTTAAAAAAATTATTGTTATTGTTGTTGTTAAAAATATAGTTGTTGTTACTGTTGTTGTTGTTATTGTTAAAAATGTTATTGTCGTTAAAAGGGTTGTTGTTGTTGTTAAAAATGTTGTTGTTATCGTTGTTAAAAATATTATTATTGTTGTTGAAAATATTATTGTTAAAAATATTATTGTTGTTGTTATTATTATTTTTATTATTCTTGTTGTTGTTGTTGAAAATATTATTGCTAAAAATATTATTGTTGTTAAAGAAGTTATTGTTGTTGTTATTGTTATTGTTAAAAATATTATTATTGTTGTTCTTGTTATTGTTATTGTTGTTATTGTTGTTGTTAAAAATATTGTTATTATTGTTGTTAAAAATGTTATTGTTGTTGTTGTTAAAAATGTTGTTATTAATGTTGTTATTGTTGTTGTTAAAAATATTATTGCTGTTAAAAATATTATTATTGTTGCTGTTATTGGTGTTGTTAAAAATATTATTGTTGTTGTTAATATTGTCGTTAAAAATATTTTCATTATTGTTATTGTTATTGTTGTTGTTGTTATTAAAAATTTTGTTCTTAAAAAATATTATTGTTAAAAAAATTATTGTTGTTGTTGTTATTGTTAAAAATGTTATTGTATTTATTAAAAATATTGATGTTGTTGTTAAAAATATTGATATTGTTGTTGTTATTGATGTTGTTGTTATTGTTGCCGTTGTTATTGTTAAAAATATTATTGTTGTTGTTGTTGCTAAAAATATAGTTATTATTGTTATTGTTGTTATTGTTTAAAGTATTATTGTTGTTGTTATTGTTTAAAGTATTATTGTTATTGGTAAAAATATTATTGTTGTTCTTATTGTTGTTGTTGTTATTGTTGTTGTTATTATTATTATTGTTAAAAATATTATTATTGTTATTATTTTTATTGTTGTTGTTGTTAAAAATATTTTTATTGTTGTTGTTGTTAAAAATATTATTATTTAAAATATTATTATTTTTATTGTTGTTGTTAAAAATATTATTGACATTAAAAATATTATTGTTGTTGTTATTGTTAAAAATATTATTGTTGTTAAAAATGTTAATGTTATTGTTGTTGTTAAAAATATTCTTGTTATTATTGTTGTTAAAAATATTATCGTTAAAACTGTTGTGGTTGTTGTTATTGTTATCGTTATTGTTGTTGTTTTTAAAAATATTATTGTTGTTGTTATTGTTGTTGTTAAAAATATTATTATTATTGTTAAAAATATTGATGTTGTTGTTATTATTGTTATTGTTAAAAATATTATTATTGTTGTTGTAATTGTTGTTATTGTTGTTGTTGTTGTTAAAAATATTGTTGTTAAAAATATTATTATTATTGTTATTATTGTTGTTGTTGTTGTTAAAAATATTATTGTTAAAAATATTATTGTTATTAAAAATATTATTATTGTTATTATTGTTGTTAAAAATATTATTGATAAAAATGTTATTATTGTTCTTATTGTTATTGTTATTATTGTTGCTGTTGTTGTTATTGTTGTTATTTTTATCTTTGTTGTTGTTGTTAAAAATATTGTTATTGTTATTGTTGTTAAAAATATTATTGTTAAAAATATTATTGTTGTTGTTATTGTTTTTAAAAATATTATTATTGTTATTGTTGTTGTTAAATTAAATGTTGTTAAAAATGTTATTATTATTATTATTGTTGTTAAAAATATTATTGCTATTATTTTTATTGTTGTTATTATTGTTATTGTTGTTGTTATTGTTAAAAATATTGTTGTTATTAAAAATATTATTGTTGTTATTATTTTTAAAAATATTGTTGTATTCGTTAAAAATGTAGATGTTGTTGTTAAAAATATTGATATTGTTGTTGTTGTTATTGTTATTATTTTTAAAAATATTATTGTTGTTGTTGTTATTGTGTTAAAAATATTTTTATTATTGTTGTTGTTATTGTTATTCTTAAAAATATTATTATTGTTAAAAATATTATTATTGTTGTTGTTATTATCGTTATTATTGTTGTTGTTATTATTGTTAAAAATGTTATTGTGGTTGTTATTGCTGTTATTATTGTTAAAAATGTTATTATTATTATTGTTATTATTATTGTTAAAAATATTCTTGTTATTGTTGTTGTTAAAAATATTGTAGTTAAAAATATTGTAGTTTAAAATGTTGTCATTGTTGTTGTTGTTGTTGTTAAAAATATTATTGTTGTTGTTATTGTTGTTAAATATATTGTTGTTGTTGTTGTTGTTATCAAAAATATTATTATTGTTAAAAATATTATTGTTGTTGTTATTGTTAAAAATATTATTGTTGTTATTATTGTTAAAAATACTGTCGTTAAAAATATTATTATTATTGTTGTTGTTAAAAATATTGTTATTATTGTTATTATTGTTAAAAATATTATTGTTGTTAAAAATATTGATGTTGTTGTTGTCGTTGTTATTGTTGTTGTTAAAAATATTGTTGTTATTGTTGTTAAAAATATTATTTTTATTGTTGTTAAAAATATTATTGTTATTGTTAAAAATATTATTATTGTTGTTATTATTATTATTGTTGTTAAAAATATTATTGTTAAAAATATTACTGTTATTGTTATTATTGTTGTTAAAAATATTATTGTTAAAAATGTTGTTGTTGTTAAAAATATTATTATTGTTGTTATGGTTATTGTTAAAAATATTATTGCTATTTTTAAAAATGTTGTTGTTGTTATTGTTATTATTATTATTGTTAAAAATATTATTGTTGTTAAAAATATTATTGTTATTGTTAAAAATATTATTATTGTTATTGTTATTAAAAATATTGTTGTTGTTCTAGTTGTTAAAAAGGTTGTTGTTGTTGTGGTTGTTATTATTATTGTTGTTATTGTTGATGTTATTG
This sequence comes from Nepenthes alata, assembly GCA_028571085.2. NCBI lineage: Eukaryota > Viridiplantae > Streptophyta > Magnoliopsida > Caryophyllales > Nepenthaceae > Nepenthes > Nepenthes alata. The sequence continues at coordinate 2,589 of JAOVVI020014025.1, read as the reverse complement.
TTATTGTTAAAAATTTTATTATTATTATTATTGTTGTTATTTTTGTTATTATTGATGTTATTGTTGTTAAAAATATTATTGTTCTTGTTATTGTTAAAAATATTATTGTTATTATTGTTATTGTTATTGTTAAAAATGTTATTGTTGTTATTATTATTATTGTTGTTGTTGTTAAAAATATTATTATTGTTATTAAAAATATTATTGTTAGAAATATTATTATTGTTGTTATTTTCATTGTTATTGTTATTATTATTGCTGTTATTGTTAAAAATGTTATTGTTGTTAAAAATAATGTTATTAAAAATGTTATTATTTTTATTGTTGTTGTTGTTGTAGTTGTTGTTGCTAAAAATATTATTGTATTTATTAAAAATATTGATGTTATTGTGAAAAATATTTATATTATTGTTGTTAAAAATATAGTTATTATTATTATCGTTAAAAATATTATTATCATTGTTATTATTGCTGTTGTTGTTGTTATTTTTGTGATTATTATTGTTAAAAATATTATTATTATTCTTAAAAATATTATTATTGTTGTTAAAAATAATATTATTGTTGTTGTTGTTGTTATTATTGTTATTATTATCGTTGTTATTAAAAATATAATTGTTGTAGTTGTTGTAGTAGTTATTATTGTTAAAAATATTATTGTTAAAAATAATATTATTATTGTTGTTATTGTTATAATTAAAAATATTCTTGTTGTTGTTGTTGTTAAAAATATTGTTATTGTTGTTGTTAAAAATATTATTATTAAAAATGTTATTGTTATAGTTATTGTTGTTAAAAATATTTTTATGTTGTTGTTGCTAAAAAAGTTATTGTTAAAAATATTATTATTGTTATAGTCGTTGTTATTGTTATTGTTAAAAATATTATTGTTGTTCTTGTTATTCTTGTTGTTGATAAAAATATTATTATTATTGTTAAAAATATTGATGTTATTATTGTTGTTATCGTTGTTCTTATTGTTGTTAAAAATATTATTGTTATTATTATTAAAAATATTGTCATTGCTATTAACAATAATAACTTTTTTAACAACAATAATAATAATATTTTTAACAATAATAATAACAATAATAATATTTTTAACAACAACAATAACAAAATTTTTAACAATAATATTTTTAACAACAACAATAATAATATTTTTACCAATAACAATAACAACAATAATAATATTTTTAACAATAAAAATAATAACAACGACAAAAATGATACTATTTTCAACAATAATAACAACAATAATATTTTCAACAACAATAATAATAATATTTTTAATAATAATAACAACAACATTTTTATAATAATAACTATATTTTTAACAATAATAATAATAATAACAGTAATATTTTTAACAATAATAATATTTTTAACAACAATAGCAATAACAATAAAAATATTTTTAACAACAACAACAATAATAACAACCACCTTTTTAACAATAATATTTTTAACAACAACAACCATAACAAAATAACAACAACAACAACAACAACATTAACAACAACAACAATAACAATAACATTTTTAACAACAACAATAATATTTTTAACAATAAAAATAAAAATGATGATATTTTTAATAATATTTTTAACAACAACAACAATATTTTTAATAAAAATAACAATATTTTAACAACTATATTTTTAACAACAATAATATTTTTAACAATAACAACAATAATATTTTTAACAATAATAACTTTTTTAACAACAACAACGATAATAATAATATTTATAACAATAATATTTTTAACAACAATAACGATAATATTTTTACCAATAACAACAACAATATAATATTTTCAACAATAATAATAACAACAATAATAATATTTTTAACAATAACAACAACAATAATAACAATAACAACAACAACAACGATAATATTTTCAACAACAACAATAATAACTTTTTTAACAATAATAAGAATAATATTTTTAACAACAATAATAATATTTTTAACAATAATAATAATATTTTTAATAACAACAATAAAAACAATAATAGTAAAATTTTTAACAATAATAATATTTTTAACAATAACAGTAAAATTAAAAAAAATATTTTTAACAACAATAACTATAATAACAATAACAACAATAACTTTTTTAACAATAACATTTTTAACAACAACCACAACAATAACAATAATAACAACAATAAGAACATTAACAACAATAACGACAATAATATTTTTAACAACAATAATATTTTTAACAATAATAACAACGACAACGATATTTTTAACAATAATAATAATATTTTTAACAACAACAACCTTTTTAACAACTATATTTTTAACAACAATAATATTTTTAACAATAACAATAACAATATTTTTAACAACAACAACAACTTTTTTAACCATAATATTTTTAACAAGAATAACTACAACGACAACAACAACAATAACAATAACAACAACAAGAATAATAACAACAATAACAACAATAATAATATTTTTAATAATATTTTTAACAACAACAATAATAACATTTTTAACAATAATATTTTTAAAAATAATAATATTTTTAACAATAATATTTTTAACAATAATAATATTTTTAAAAAT
>JAOVVI020014024.1:0-11645 GCA_028571085.2 Nepenthes alata | reverse complement strand
TTCTTCACTTTCTTCCACATCCTTTTGCTTCTCATCCACTCCTTCTCTCTTCCCCTACATCAAATTCAGTATCAGGAATTTCGGAAAGGGTTACTTATAATCGGCACTTTTATAGTAAATTTATTTAAAATTTATCCCGTATTTTTTTCTTAATTAAAAAGAATTTTTCACGTTAAAATTCTTATGTATTATTATGTTTCTTATACTCATGAATTTGATAATTGATGTTTGACAAGGTGCTTAGGTTTTATTCCCCTGCGTCGGGTTCGAGTTGTGTACCTTAGTTTTAGTATAAAAATGTTCTACACTGAATCTAGAACAACAACCCATAATTAATGAAGAACAAAACACAAATTAATGCCCAAATGGATGTCAAAATCTTCCTTTTCTCTCACTTTGGCATCTAACCTAAAACAATGTGTATCAGATATACACCTGCATTGGTACTCTAGCATCAGTACCTCAGAAGAACATAGTTTGAACTCCCATTTCGCTCAAGCTCCTACTGTGTGACTCTCCCATGAACGATTCTCGAAGTCTGACTCGAGGGACATTCACACAATTCTCTTACAAATGATTCTACAAGTATTCTACCTGACCTCTATTTATGTGATCCTCCCGTGAACAATTTTAGAAGTCTCTTGTTTGAATGTCATTCACGTAAATATCCCTCAAAGGATACTGAAAGTTTTTCCTTCAAAAGAAGCTCAAGGAAAATTGCTGCCTACACTAGAAAGTCAGAATAGGTTGTCTATATAAACAACGGGTTTGGAATTTAAAAAAAAAGTGGCTCATCTCAATATAAAGCCTGGTGGGTTCTACTATGCCATAGGCTGATCCAAAGTCAAGCCCATCCGCTAGCAATACCTGGATCCAGAAGAGCGAAACCTAGAAGGCAATGTGGCAGCCCAGCCACATTTGGCATGTAGTAGGCTGATGGAGATAGAGACCGACTAGGTCCAATAAACAACCCCCTGCGGCTTGATCAATCATGGTATGGAAACTCTCAAACTCAGCAACGACAACCTGGTCAGCGCAGAGGGCACCAACGCGGTAGGCGCCTGCCATTGGTAGCCGAAATCAACACTTAGAGGGGACCGCCATGTTTGCTTGCCCGCAGCAAAAAGAATGCTGTCATTGCCAAATTGCTGCCATTGTCAGGGTAGCTTGATGAATCACCTACCAAAACAGTCTAACAAATGTTGGCAAGGACCACCCACAGTTTCACCACCATTGACATATGATAGCTGACACCAAAAGGCTTCCATTAACGACCAACAGCCTACAAATCCCAGCACGACAGTTGTCCAGCCTTGGTGCTAAAACAATGTCGGGTCATCGTCTACAAATATCCCGTCTCTACCATTGGAGAAGGGGGAGAAAAACCAAGAGGACACCCAGAGGCAATCCAAAGAGAGAATCAATTTGAGAAACCCTAGACGAAACAATCCTAATAGAGAGCTCTCGCTCCCTCTCTTTTTCTCTCTCTTCCTCTCTCAGAGCAAATTCTCATTCAAAACTACTCTCCATCGAGTGCACCACTGGAGTTTAACTCTTCTCCATTCACCAAGCCACTCCCCGTCAAGCGCACTACCCAAGCCTAACCCTTTGTCATTCACCAAGCCACTCCCCGCTGAGCCCACCACCGGAGCAAGCCCTTCGACATTACTCAATTTCCCCTCATGGGTGCATCCTCACATCCTGCATTTTTTCTTCATTTTTCTATTTTTTGAGAAATATTTCTAATTTGAGTATAAGAGGATAAATCGAGGAATGAGTCCTACCAATTTTCCAACCTTTTGTTCGTTCGTTGTATTGTACAGGATCTAAATTTTTAAAGATGGAGACCGGACCTACCTCAATTCAACTCGACGCAAAAGATTAGGTGGTTCCTTAATTCGTACAATAACTTAGATCTAGAGATAGAACCCAAGCTAGCATGCCGGTTAAGTATGCCACCGTCCAAGGTGACAAACACTCAATGGGTAGCCACACGGATGAGCAACCTGAGTCGGACGTGTGTGTGCTTGCCACCCAAATGGAATACGTGTACAAGATGCTCTTGGTGATGTGTGCCCGTATGGACGAGCGGTAGTCAGGGGTCCTTCCCCCATCACTCAAGCTTCAACCTCAAAGCGAGGAAGCAAAAGACAAAGGCACCCGGCCAAGAAGACCCCATAGCATGACAATACTGAGGCCAAGGCGGCCACAAGCAATTGGGCCCGAATACGGCCGGAGGGCTATCCTAGCTGTGGGATATGAGAGAAAAGCCTAGAGTAACAGAATCCATGCAAGTCCTAAAGTTACAGGAGGCCTTCAACCCATGGAGAAGATTCTTGCAGTTCGTGACTGCCACATGCTGGCAATCACCAAGATCCACATCCCATTCCAGACCATTCAAAATTGAGGGCCTTCCTCAACGCCAATAGAAATGTGTCCTCCCCATGAATGGAGGAGAAAGTAGAGCAGATTTGGCAGTACATGTTCAGAGGAGACACTGGCTGACAATTCGTCAATCTGAGGAGATCACCATTTACAATGGACATCCAAGCACAACTACTCCCTCTCAAGTTCAAGATGCCAGCCCTAGAGGCTTATAACGGGAGTACCAATCCCATGGATAATCTAAATCACTTCTGTACTCTGCTGACCTTCCAGGGCCTAGGTGAAGTTGCCATGTGTCAATGCTTCTTTCTGACCCTTAGAGGGGATGCCCGCATATGATTCTATAGTCTCCAACTGAACATGATTTGGTCATTCAAGGAGCTAGCTGATTACTTCCTGTCCTAATTCGCCACCAGCCAAAGAGAGAAGTAGCCATGGTACCTCCTTCGCCTCCGATAGAAGCAAGATGAGAACTTAAAGAACTTCCTGATCTGATTCGTCGCTGAAACCCACAAGATATCCAAGCTCTCTGATGAATTAAAGCTGAATGCCTTCATCACAACGTTGGAGTCCAGCAAATTCTTCAAGCACTTGGCCCACTAGTGGCCTCAAACCTTTAGGGAAGTTGAAGCCATTGCACAGGTCAAGGAGGCTAACAAGGTAAAACGCCCCAAGTGTGTGGACCGACCCTCTGAGCGACCAATCAATGGAAAGAAGAGAAACGGAGACAAAAACCACTCCTGGGAGCCCCTGAAGCAGTCACGACCTGAGCCTAATGTCCGCCGAGAGTTCAAGCCCCCTAGTTTGACTCCCTGAACGACACCAACACTAACATCTTGGTGTATATTCGAGACGAGAAGTTCTTAAAATGGTCAAAGGCACCGAGGAACCCAGAGGGAGGAGACCAATCAAAGTAGTGTCACAACCATCGATCTATAGATCACAACACTAAGGTCTGTCAAGCATTACAGAAGGAGATAGAGGACCTGGTCAGTAGGGGGTACCTCACCAAATTCCTGCAAAACCCTAGATAGTCCCCCGAGAGAGCAAACGGAGACGGAAATGAATAACTGAGGAATTGAGTTCCGGCAGGGGTCATTGACATGGTGACAACCAAGTCGGCGAAGGGTAATGCCTCGATCCGTCCAAAGACAGCTTCTAGCAGCAAGAAGTCGATGGTAGGGGTTAGGAATGATATCATTAGATTTTATGATAATGATATGACTCATGTAATAACCCCTACTCTAACCAGCTAGTTGTATCGACACACATTTCGAATAGTACGATTGACTACTAATTGAAACGAGTATTCATGGATAATAGAAGCTCTCAGAATTTGCTCTACCTCAATGCTTACTTTAAACTTGAATTGAAGATGAATCAAATGAAGCAGATCGAGGGATCCCTATACAGGTCGGACAACGAGTCGGTGCTCATCCCGGGCGCCGTCCAACTGGAGGTCACGCTGCGGGCTTACCCTACGGCCCCAAGATGCTTACATTCCTAGTGGTGGACCTTCTTTCGGTCTACAACTCCATCTTGGGATGACCTTTCCTGATCACCTTCGGGGTAGTGACGTCGATCTCTCACCTAAAGATGAAGTTCCTGACCTCGTACAATGTTAGAGAGGTTCTAGGAGACCAGATAACCGGCTAGATAAGCTACCTATCCCAGATCGCTTTGGTGACCCTCAACCAACCCATCGAAGACCTTGACTTCCATGATGAGACCACCCTATTATAGGCTCAGTTATGTGAGTCAACCGACGAAATCCCTTTGGACCCCAACGAGTCTGAGAAGTGCATGCAAATTGAAAGCTCCCTGTCAAGTCCCCTCCACGACCAACTCATAACCTTCATCAGGCAAAGTTTTGACATCTTCGCGTGGATGCCTGCTGACATGCCATGGATATGGATCGAAGCAATGGTCCACAAGTTTTGTTTCAATCCATGTCACAAACCTGTCCGATAGAAGCGTAGGAACTATTCGGTTAAGAAATTAATCACGATCCACGAGGAGCTGAAGAAGCCGCTCGACGCAAAATTTATCATGAAAGTACAATATCCAGACTGACTGTCAAATGTATTCCTCACCAAAAAAGAGTAATGGAAAATGATGGATGTGAATCGACTTCATGAACGTGAACAAGGCATGCCATAAGGATAACTTTCCATTACCGAGGATTGACCTGTTGGTGGATTCTATGTCCAACAATGAGTTGCTTAACTTCATGGATACCTACTCAGGTTACAATCGGTTCATGATGAGTTTGAAAGACGAAGAGCACACTTCCTTCGACCAGGGCACCTAATGCCATAAGGTCATGCCCTCCGATCTGAAGAATGTCGGGGCTAACTACCAGTGGCTCGTAAATAAGATGTTTAAAGCCTAGATCGGTCAACATATGGAGATGTACGTGGATGACATGCTCATCAAAAGAAAAACCACCGACGACTATATTCGCGATCTAAGTGAGACTTTCGAAATCCTCTGGGCGTATCAGATGAAGCTCAATCTGGCCAAGTGCGCATTCGATTTAACGTTAGGAAAGTTCTTAGCCTTCGTCGTCTATCAATGGGAATTGAGGTGAACCCCAAGAAGATAAAGTTATCCTCGACATGAGTTTGCCCCGAACGGTGATGGAAGTCCAGAAGCTCATCGGAATACTCATTGCCCTCTCCCGATTCCTGGCAAAATTTGTGGAGAAATACCTACTGTTCTTTAAAACTTTGAGAGGGACCAAGGCAACCAGCTTCCAATGGATAGCCAATTTCGAAGTGGCTTTCTAAGAACACAAGGAGTATCTCACCAACCCTCATTTCTTGACTTTACCTCAGGAAGGCGAATCGTTATATTTGTACCTAGTAGTCTCCAACAAGCACTGAGTTTAGTCCTGATTCGACAATAATTTGACATATAATAGCTAGTATACTACGTCAGCATGGTCCTAACTGACACTGAGACCCGTTATCTGCATGTCAAAAGGATCGCCTCTAACCCTCATCTACTCCGTCAGGAAGCTACTCTTGTACTTTCAGGCTCACAAGATCATCATCCTGATCGATCAACCACTGAAAAGAATCTTACAGAAGCCAAATATATCCTGATAACTGGTCAAATGAGTTATTAAATTGGGTGAGTTCAATGTGAAATTCCAACCACGGCCGGACATGAAAGGCTAGGCCCTCACAAACTTTATCGTTGAAATGGCGACCTCAATTCTAGACGCCCTCGACCTCTCCGAAGACACCAACCAACCAGAGATTCCGACTTGAACATTACATGTTGAAGGGTCATCAACCTAGATCGGTAGTGGAGCAGACGTGGTTCTGAGGATTTTGGATGAGATAGAGATAAAGTACTCAATGAGCCCCAAATTCCTAATCACCAACAACGTCGCCAAGTATGAAGCACTACTCACCGAACTCTGACTAGCAAAGGAGTGCTAAGCTAGATCCTTAATTGTCTATAGCGACTCCGAGTTGGTCGTCAAATAGATCCTAGGGAACTTTGAGGCGTCGAACCCTTTGCTCACGAAATACATCACTAGAGTGAGGGGCTTGACTCAAGCGTTAAGCACATTCGAAGTAGTCCATGTCCCGAGGGAAGAGAACTAGAAGATGGACCGGTTGGCAAAGGCGGTGGCAACAGGGAACCTAGCACAGTACGCCAAAGACATGCGAGAAGTCCTCGCTGTCCCAAACATTAATGACCCCGAGGGCGAAGTGCTATAAGTGGCCGACGGCGACAAGTAGATGACCCCATACAGGAGACACCAAACCAATGACACCCTACAGGAAAGCTCGGAGGAGGCCATGCACATGAAAAAGACAAGCATTTGGTACACCATTATGAACCGGAAGTTGTACTGCCGCGGATATTCAACCCCCTCCTTGATGTATCTCACACCAAAAGAGGCTAAGTACGCATTGGGCGATGTGCACCTTGGCATTTGTAACTCGCACATTAGAGGTAAGAACCTGGCCTTCAAGATCATATGGTAAGGATTCTACTGGCCCTTAATGAAGTGCAATGCCATAGAATTCATGAAGAAATGTGAAACCTATCAAATCTATTGAAGCATGTCTCATCATTCGTACACAGAGTTGCAGGTGTAAGGTACTAGTTTGTAAGAAATAAAAATTAGGAGTAATTAAATTAAAATAAGTGAATCGTGGTCCAAAATCATCGAAGGAATTGGACCGAGGGGCCCAAAGACCCAAAATTGGGAGAACCGGGAACCAGCATTGTTAACATTGAGAAGTTGATCCATAAACAAGATTCGAGTTTTGATTTGTGATAACCGCGATTTATTAAATTAGAATAACTAAAAATTAGGTTTAAAATACACTGAAACCTTAAAGTCGGAGGTGGAACTAAGTAGCCGCCTGCTAGATGCTGCATCCAGTAGGCGCCATTTCCAGGGGGCTAATGCCCAAGGTGGGCGCTAAACCCAAGGGTACTGTGCCCGAAGCGCAATGGCTAGGCGCTTTAGCACGGGCCTATTACAAGGCCGCGTCGAGTTTTCTCTCCACCTCATTTTTACGCGGTTTCCAGGAGAGAAAGAGAGAGAGAGGGGGATGAAGAAGAGAGAGAAGGAGAAATTTGAAGTTCCCGAGTCTGAATATGTGAGATCCCAATCCCAAAAACATAAAGGGTTAGAAAGTATAGGGTAAGAAAGGCTTGAAAGCCGGAGTGATTTGTGAAAGGCTTGAAAGCCGGAGTGATTTGTGAAAGGCTTAAAAATTGGAGTGATTTGTGAAAGGCTTGAAAGTCGGAGTGATTTGTGAAATGCTTGAAAAATCGGAGTGATTTGTGAAAGGCTTGAAAGCTAGAGTGATTTATGAAAGGTTTGAAAACTAGAGTGATTTGTGAAAGACTTGAAAATCGGAGTGATTTGTGAAAGGCTTAAAAATCGGAGTGATTTATTGCAGCATAAAAACCGAAATGATTTATTGTAACTTGGAAATCCAGAGTAACTTGTGAAATGCTTGGAAGCCGGAGTGATTTGTGAGAGGCTTAAAAGCCGGAGTGGCCTTGTGTCTCTTGTAGACGAAGCGGCTTGAGCCCTCTTGAAGGCCGGACTACTTTGTATAAGTATAAGAGGCCGGAGTGGATGGTGATGTAAGTGAAGGCCGGAGTGATGATTGGATGAAGAAGAAAATGTTGAGCGGTTTTGAGTAAGAAGGAAATGTTGACCAGTTTTGAGTAAGAAGGAAATGTTGACCGATTTTGAGTGAGAATGAAATGTTGGCCGATTTTGAGTGAGCATGAGATGTTGACTGGTTTTGAGTGAGAAGGAAATGTTGGCCGGTTGGAATTGACGATGCGTTGTTGACCGAATTTAGGAATTATTGACTAGAATAAATCAAAGGCGTTGAAAACCAGAGTAAACGGAAAACGATAAAGGCCGACTTTGTTATTTAGTCAGACTAGAGCCAACTACTCCAATCTAATCAGAGTAAGTAAACAACCCTTACCTACTCCGTTGATCTTCTAGAAGAAAGTACCATGTAGATAATTTACTCCACCTACTTCCACCTAACCCCTCCTCTATATATACTGAACTCCTAATCTGAAAAAGGAGTGAGGAAAATCTGTAAAAGAAAGAAAAAGTAAGAGGCGAAGAGGAAGAGGGAGCCTTAGACCAGTTGGAGTGGACAGTTTGGAAATCAGGCAAGTGTATCTTTCAATGTTAAATTAAGGCTTTTAGAACGTTTTAATACAAGAATACTGTAGACTTATTTTCTATAATTATTGCTTTTAAATATCTCTATATGTTAGCTGCGAGGAATGCCTGTATAATATGAATTTTATTCGTAACCTTGATTTCATGCTTTAAGTTTAATGTACGGTTAGACTGCTTTGCATGAATAAAATTCTAATTTGGATTTCATGTTTGACCCATGCTTTCTGTTCAAATCATGTTCAGATTTGCCTTGAATGAAAACTTGGCATGAAATTGGAATAACAAAATGTAAAGGCCCTTTGTATATGTCCGAAAAATGGAGCATATAAATTGTGAATCGACCTTGAGACATGATGTCAAAATAAGAAGGCCCTTTGTGTCTGTCCAGAAAATGGAGCATATGAATTGTGAATCGGCCTTAAGACACTATAAACTATGAACAAATAATATCAAAGCTAGTACTGTCACACAGTCAGATAAGGTTCTTCGACATGTCTTAGAATATTACGGTGGTAATCGGGAATAACTTCGTCCATGAAGTGATACGTGGTCTGCCCCTTCTCGGGACATAATGAGAGGGTAGAAATTAAATATCAAACAAAGGCCTTTGATTGTGTGGAGTAAATAGAACACAATCTATCCTACGGAAAGGATATGAATATGAATTTTAAATAGAGGCCTTTGATTGTATGGAGTGGACACAATCTGTTCCCGATTATTCTCCCCCTTGGTTGGTAGCATCTACTAGCCTAAGTCCATTTGGATAATAAATACCAGTACAAATGATATAAATTTGAGAACTTCATATTTTGACACTAAATTTTGGACTCCAGTAATTTATACGAGACAGTAAATTATATGCTTGAAAAACCCACACTGGGCTACTATACTACGTACTCCGAAAATTGGCTTGATCATGAATCTTAAAAATTTTCATGACATTGTTTCATTGCATGTTTTTAGTACCTTACTGGGTGTCGACTCATTCTTTTACAATTTTTTAGATGAGACTGTAAAATTAAGGTCAGACGAGCAAAACTAGACCAAACTTAACAAGAAGGGATCTTGGACCCGGAGAGCCTGTTGAAGATTCTTTTGAAGGATTTCGGTAGTCTTAAATGAAATTATCCTTGAATAGCATGTATGAGAATGTCGATACTTTCACTTTTGTATCTTTTGGAATATATTTGCTTCCGCCATTATCTTCTGATTGTAATCAAGTTTTATAACGGCATCTCCGTACAAATTTTGATCCAATGAAATGGAATGTTGAAGAGTCGGAGCCATTGTTGTTATATGGCATTTGGCGGTCTTGTGATTGTGTTAATTATACTTTTGATAATTTACTTTGTGTGGCATGACCAGTCCGGACTGGTTTGCTTAAGAGTCTAAAATTTTACATGTCAGTTCCGGATGGTCTTTGACGGAGGAAAAAAAAGGTTCCGTTACAGAATCCAAGCTCGAGTTAGTTGGATAAGTGATAGATCGAGTCGAGGTAAGTGCACCCATATTGTAATACCCCGGTATTTCGACTCGGATTATTAAATAAATTTAATAATAAATAATATTATAATTTTTAGTATTAATAAATATTTTAATAATTATGGTATTAATTAATTAGTAATTAAATATAGGTAATTAATTGTATTAAATAATAATAATGTTAAAAAGTAATAATAATAATAATAATAATAATAATAATAATAATAAAATAAAAGAAGAAGAAGAAGAAGGAAAGGATCGGCCGAAGAAAAAGGGGGAAAGAAAAGAAGAAAGAAAGAAAGGAAAGAAGGAGGGGAGAAGAGAGAGAGAGAGAGAGAGAGGAGCGGCGCAGCAAAGGGAGGAAGGAGATCCGGCCTCAAATGGAAACTCGGCAAAAACCCTAATCGATCCTTCGTTATTTAAGGAGAGGCTGGGGAAGGGAACCGGGGGGAGCAAAACCCTAGCGTGCAGAAGCTGTCGTCGTTGTTCTTTGTCGTGCTGCTGCTACTGCCATTGTCGACCGTCCCGGAAGAAGAGTCGTCGTCGCCGTCATCGTTCGAGTGGTTTGCTGCCGTCGTCGACATCAATCGGTACCGAAGCCACCATCCCAAATCTGAAGCCGAAGCAGAGCAAAGTCATCGAAGCTGTCACCGTTGCTAATCGCTGCGATTGAAGCCGTTGCGGTTGCCTTCGTCAGTTGTGCCACCGTCGCCACAAATCCTCGTCGCCGTTAATCCCTCGCCGCCGTTAACCCCAAATCGTTCTGTTCAACAGGAAAGTAAAATCCCTTTTTTCTGAAAGTAAATCCTTTCCTTATCTTTGTTGAGGTCGATTTGCTACTTGTATGTGTTGATTCTGGAAACATTGGCACTTGCTGTGTGAATTAAAAAAATGAGGAAAAACAAACAGAGGCTTGAGAAACGAAGGAAAAGACGAGAGTTATGGTGATTGGAGGCGTCCAAACATTGGCAGAGTGGAATGACTTTGGAATTGGTATACGTATATACGTATATGTGAAATTATATGTACATATTATGCATGTATTTATGTATGTGTATGCGGGCAGAATGTGAATGGGAGTATGGATGTGTGTGTTATGGTGTGTGAAGCAGCAGAGCTGCTGTGTGGTCGTGTGTGTGCGTGGAAGCAGTCAGAGCTGTGCGTAATGGCCGGGCGTGGGAGACGGCTGGTGTGAACGGTGGAGTGGGTTGGTGTGTTGACCGTGGCTGGGTCCAGGAAGGCAAATGGGTGTGTGTGTGTTTGTGGGTGAGTGTGTTGGGCCGTAGGCCCAAGTGAGTGAGTGTGAGTGTGTTGGGCTGGGCCCAAGTGTGTGTGTATGTGTGTGTTGGGTTGGGCAGATTTGAGTGAGTGTGTGAGTGTGTTTAGTGGGCCAAGTGTTGGGCCTTGGGATGTTTGTGTGTTTTAGTGTGTAAATGTTGGGCCTCAGTTGTGGGTGTATGTTGGTGGGCCTGAATTGTGTGTGTGTGTTTGGTGGGCCAAGTGTTGGGCTGGAATTTGGGTGATGGTGAGCGTGGATATATGTGTGTGCTATGTGTATGTATATATGGAGGAATAGGTATGTATATATAGAAGTGGAAATGTATTTGTATATATATATATATGTGTGTGTGTGTGTGTGTGTGTGTGTGCGCGTATTTATGTGGTTATAGCCTTATGTGTTTATATGTTTATATAAATCAATGCATGTGAGTTTGGTAAGCTGAAAATAATGACCATCGGTTAAGTGAATATTCCCGTATTTCTTTGATAAATTCCGGTAAAATATTCTTGGTGTCAACTTCGTTAGTGTGCGTATATTTATTGGCACTCTATGGCTAAGTTGAGGAAATCGTATGAAAACACTAAGGTATCGGGTCGAATGGGAGGCTACGAGACCTTAGTGTAGTCTGCACTTTTCCGATACTGGATCCATATTCCGGGGGTTGAGGTCGTTTGGATGGATGCTTATAATCCTGTGAACCGATTATGAGATATCAGTGGATATCGAGCCAAGGTGGTGCTGGGTTTGACTTGATAATGATATGAATATTCCGTGGATCAGAGGATCACAGAATATGTGAAGGTTATC
>JAOVVI020014023.1:0-11645 GCA_028571085.2 Nepenthes alata | reverse complement strand
ATGGGGTATAACAGGATAACTCCATAAACTTAGTATCGTACTTAGCCACCGTATGATTGTCCTGTTTTAATTGTAAAAACTCTTCCTCTTTTTGTCCATGGAGATTGATAGAAAAATATTTCTCCATAAAGGCTGCCTCAAATATAGCCCAAGTAATTTTATTCTCTGGAACCTGAAATACTCTTTTCTGCATCTCCCACCAATGATGGGCTTCTCCTTCCAATTTATGAGTAGCAAACAAAACTCTATCTTCGACCAGACATCGAATAACTGTAAACACCTTTTAAGTTGCTGGATCCATCTGTCTGCCTTCACTAGATTCGGTTCCCCCAAAAATTCTGGAATGCGTTCATTAGTAAAACGATCATATGTCGATATTCCCTGATTAGTGGGAGTTGGAGCCGGAACTGGAGCTAAATTATGTTGCCCCATAGCTTCCATAACATCGGTCATCCTACCAAATATATTAAAATAATTTGCCTCCCAATCCTAAAAATTACCGGTACGAGCTGTCATTTTTTTTCTATCTGCCATTTCTTTCAGCTATCACTTCAACCTGAAATAAGAGCAACTCGGTCAATTTTACAATTGCGATTTCTAAACACAACTTTCGAATCCTAACTTAGTGCTAGCCCAATTGACAGGACTAGAATGACTAGGACTACTCGGTCTAACTTAATTATCTTACTCATTCATCTACTTATTCAATCGATTTTACTCTTAATCTAAGATTTCATATAAGACTAAGATTAAATCTAAGTCATCTCTTTATCTGATATGACCTGTGACGGACAGAATACTGATAGGCTACTATTTACGTCCATCAATAACTAAATAAGGACATGGAAAATATAAATAGTCATGCAATATATTGCAATAAAATACATAGGATCCAAACCGGCCGTATTCAAAGTCGGCCGCATTCAAGCTGGCCACAACTAGGTCGGTCATATCTGGGTCAGCCACATTTAGGTTGGCCACATCTAGTAGAACCAACGTTATTTACCCAGATACTAAGAGATGTCACTAGGAACCAAAATAACTACACCATAATGCCATGCGGAATCATATAAATATTTGTTAATTTACACAGCGAAATCGTTTATATAAAAGTGTCTCCAAATGACCAAAAATACATCAAAAGTTGATCTATAAACTGTGACATAAATCCAGATCGGCCTCCCAAGCCTAGATTGTCTGTCCGACTCTGCTCTTACTCGTCTGACATAAACTCTTACTTGTCTGAAGGTAAGAAAAATAGTAAGGAGTGAGCCAATTGTTCAACAAGGTACAAATAAGGAACGTGGTCCGAAGTTTGGAGGGCAAAGCCGAAGCAAGTGTTTGTCGAGGTATCATGACCTCGAGTGTTTCCACTGTGGCAAGAAGGGCCACTTAAAGCGCGATTGACCGAGGAGGAATCAAGAGAAGGAGGGCGGAGGGTAGTGTCAAGAGAGGATGGATCATGATGATGATGGAGTCTCTATCACTTTTTGTGAATACCTTCTGATCGTTCACGCGGGGGAGACACGGAGCTTATCGAGCCAGGAGACAAGTTGGGTGATGGATAGTGGTTCCTCTCATCATGCAACATTGAGAAAGTCCCTTTTCACCAGGTATACACCCGGGGACTACGGAGTATTAAAATGGGTAACGCTGGTTCATTAAAGGTTGTTGGTGTCGGTGATGTTAGCTTGCCGACAAGCAATGGGACAAAATTTGTGTTGAAAGGTGTGAGACATGCCACAGATTTGCAGTTGAATGTGATTTCAATCGGGAAGCTCGATGATGAGGACTTTAGTATGGAGTTCAGAAATGGCTAGTGGAAACTAACCAAAGGGTCTTCGGTTGTGGCAAGAGGAAGCAAGCAATCAGGATGGTACCTGGTGAACAATTTGGTGGCTAGGGATGATGCCAAGGTAACCAACGGGAGTATTAGTCAAGGTGGTGGGAAGAGGAGGCTGAGGATGAGTGCAAGGGGAATAACTCTACTGTTGAGGAGAAGTCGAAGAGGAGTGGGAAGACTCTAAGTTCAGTGGAGTGGAAGAGGGTATCATTCAAACTTGTAGAAGTCGATACTAGAGCCAAGAATAATACCAAGGTGGCCAATGGGAGTATTGGTCAAGGTGGTTGTAAGAGGAAGCCGAGGAGGAGTATAAGAAGGAATGACTCTATCACGGAGGACAAAATGAAGGAGAGTGGGAAGACTCTAGGTTCGGTAGAGTTAAAGAAGATTTCATTTAAGTTTGCAGAGGTTGACGCCGGAATCACATTTGAGGGGAAGCTGCCGAAGAGCAAGCGATGGCAGTCGCTAGGTGAAGGCGAAGGGTTCCCCTATAAAGTCGTGAGGAGAAGTTTATTGGATTTGGTCACTCCTTTGTGGGTGTCTTAACAAACGGAAGGTTATCGAAATGTCACATAAGGTGTGTGCAAGGATCGGAGTGTTCGAGTGTACGGTGAAACGGCTAAAGGGCAACTAGGTTGTCGAGGCCAGAGTGTGGACTGGTTGCAGAAACCAAAGGGCAACTAGGTTGCACAGGCTAGAGTACGGATTGGTTGTGGAGACCGGAGGGTGAATTGGATGCAGAGGTCGGAGTGTGGACCCCTTGCTGAGACTGGAGGGCCAACCAGTTGCACAAGCCAGACTGCAGACTAGTTGTGGAGACCGGAGAGCAGATTGGAGCGGGGCCCGAGGGGCAACTAAATAGGAGCTCGGGTCAAGAGGCAATCAAATCGGAGCCAAGGTCAATGGGCGACCATGCAAAACCAAGTCCGAAAGGAGACCGGACGGAGAGGCTAAAGGCCGACTAGAATATCTAGCCTGAGAGCTGGCCGGACTGTTAATTTAGAGAGCCAACTAGACTATAGAGTCAAAGGGGGGACCGAACTGCTTATGCTGAAGGATGGTTGGCTGCCGGTCCCAGTGGCTCACATTGTAAAAGTAGGGGAATTACGTTTTAGGAGAGTGAGAAATGTGCTTTGAGCCAAACGTCATTATAAAGCGCGTGAAGCACTTTAGGGTTAGATTGACAGACGAGAAATGGCAAAAATCACTTGCAAAATTAGAGAGAGCAAAGAGCGCCGCTAGTGAGAGAAGAAAAGAGAGAATAATATTTTTCTTTGCTCTGGAGATATATTTCTTACTCTGTCTCGAGTCGGTTGCTTGTACTTTATTTCGGGGGTTTATATAATCAATATTACATAGTGGAGATTTTTCGTAGTTTGTCCCGTAGCTTTTTCCTTGATTAAAATGGGTTTTCTATGTTAAAATTGTGTGTGTCTCGTCTCCCTCTATTCTCTATGATTGTTGTTTGTCTGTGTGTTGTTGTCGTCGCCGTTCATTTTTCCTCTTGATTCATCCAAGCCGTCGGCCGATTCCCAACAGTCTTGATAGGGAGTCTACCACCACATTCCCTATTCCACAGTTATACTGAATGGTGTACTGCAGTCCCTAGAGCTTTATAAGGCTCTTATGCCGAATTACTGATGTGAATTTATGCACCAACAAGTGCTTTAAGCTTTCTTGATCTATTTTGATGATGGACTTATGCTGCAAAAAATGTTCCTCTTGGTAACAGCAAACAAGATGACTGGAAGCTCTCTTTGATAAGCTGGAAAACATTGACCTCTTGGTCAAAGTGGCTTGTTGATAAAGGAAATTGGTTAGCTTTTTTATTGAAGAACAGCTCCCATACCAGTTTGGGATGCATCTGTCTCAACTGTGAAGGTGCCACTGGAATTAGTGAGAGTGGAAACTGGCGCCTGGGTCATTGCCTGTTTGAGAGATTGAAATGCAGACGTAACTTTGGAAGCTTGAGCAATTCAGTCAAGAGCTTAGGTATGGTTCCACAAGAGTGGATAAATCTCCTGTAATACCCTGTAAGTCTAAGGAATCCTCGGACAGCTTAGTGGACTTAGGAACTGACCAATTCATCATGGCTGTTATCTTGGATTTGTCTGCAGCAAGTCCTTTGTTGGAGACAATGTAACCTAAATATTCCACTTGTTGTCCAGAGGAGCATTTGGACATTTTGGCAAAAAGTTTGTGTTGTCTTAATATTCACCAAACTTGAGATCAAAATTTAGGCAGTAAATCACTATGTCATTAAAGAAAACTAAAATAAATTTTCAAAAGTGATCTTGGAAAGTGGAATTCATGAGTAATTTAAATGTGGCAAATACATTTGTGAGACAACAAAGTATGACTAGAAATTCATAATGACCTTAATAGGTTTTGAAGGCTGTTTTAAGTTTATCTGATGGGTGTATCCTAATTTGGTGATAACCCGATTTCAAATCAAGTTTGTAGGAAAAAGAAGTTTTATCTAATTCACCTAAGACATCTTTTATGATTGGAATAGAGAACTTATTTTTGATGGTTAAACTACTCAATTGCCAATAGTCAATGCAAAAACACCAAATGCCGTCTTTTTTAACTAAACAAGGAGCATAATGTTGGAATATGGTCACTCCCTTGTGGGTGATTCAACAAACTATTTTGTCATCAGGGTGCATTAGCCGGTCAACGGAAGGTTGACCGGATGGCTGTGGAGAACGGTTAAGTTCTCCGGATAACAGCAGAAGACGGTCAACGGGAGGTTGACCGGATGGCTGTGGAGAACGATTAAGTTCTCCGGATAACAGCAGAAGACGGTCAACGGGAGGTTGACCGAATGGCTGTGGAGAATGGTCAAGTTCTCCGGATAGTAGCAGAAGACGGTCAACGGGAGGTTGACCGGATGGCTGTGGAGAACGGTTAAGTTCTTCGGATAACAGGAGAAGACGATCAACGGAAGATTGACTGGATCCGGTCAACGGGAGGTTAACCGGATGGAAAGGAAGAACTTACCAGTTGGTATTACTGGTATGGAATCAACCAAGGAACACCGGAAGACTCTTGTGATAGCCAATGGGCGCAGACGGTCAAGGGACTTGACTGCAACAACGACTGAGGACGTCGTGGACAGCTGGCAACAAGTTACTGGACAGCAGAGCAGGTGGCAGACCTGCTGCGCGTGCGCCGTTTGTGCAGGAGGCAGGTTGCAGAGTTAGTGGATAAAGCTGGTGGCAGGTTGCAGAGCAGGTGGCAGGTTGCAGAGCAGGTAACAGACATTTGACCACACTCAACCTGCCTATTGGTTGAAGGCTTCCGGGCAGACCACCATATATATGCATGTTGGGCATCCAGGAGGTGAGTGAGCTGGAGAGTTGAGCAGAGAGCTGAGAGAGAAAGAAAGCATCCAAGCACGGTAAAGTACAATGAAGGAAAATCCAAGGGTGAAGGAATAAGGGAGGAGTGCACTGCCAGTGAGAAGGAGAAGAAAGAAAAACAGAGAGTAAAAGAGTGGAGAGTGTTTCCCGTTTACTCCAGGTGAGGTTTTTCTCTATTATTCTCGGGTGTGTAGCGGATACTCCATCTTGGAGGTTTGTAACCTATTTCACATAGTGGATTTACTGTCGACTCCGCTCCCGTGGTTTTTCCCTTGGTTCATAAGGGTTTCCACGTAAACCGGCGTGTGCTTCTTCTTCCTCTTTCTCTTCACTGTGTGTCATTCTGTCCGGACGACCTCCTTCTGGCCAACACATAAGTGATGAAAAGGAGTTGTTATTTGGCTGTATTATGGCTGTGCTAAGCATTTCTTTGAGTTGATTTTCAATTTCATCATTTTATATGTGGTTAAATCTGTAAGGTCTTAGGTTAACCGATTGTGACGATGGAACTAATGGTGTATAGTGGTTATGAGATCATGATGGTGGTTATTGGTTTGGAATGCTAAAGACATCCCTAAATGAAACCAAAATGCGTTTAATGTAAGGATGGAAAGATACCCGATTGATGTTATCAATGATGGTGAATATCTGTGTTAAAAAACAATTTCCTGATTGAATCCACTTGTGAAGTTTCTTTCTAGAAATACATGCCAAGGAAGTGTTCTCAGTGGTCCTATGAAACTCGATTAGTATGCAATTATGGTTAAAAGAAATGGATAATTTAGAGAAATCAAACAAGATGGGGCTGTATTGGCTTAACCAATTCATACCACAAACCAAATCATAAAGATCCAATTATAGTATTTTGAAGTCAACTTGGAATTGATATCCTTGCATATTCCAAGTGAAACCGGTAAAATTGTACCACTTGAGCTTTAGTAACAGATTCAATCTTGGGATCTGAGAAACTATGTGTGCTGCCATTATCAATGAGAATGAAGATATTCTGATTGCAGCATGATCCTGTTTGATTGTATTCTTGAAAGGCTAGACAGGCAGAGAATCGACGGATATTTCAGAGATTTCTTCACTGTCCAGAGGTTGCTCCTCATTTTCCTCTGCTTCCATCTCTTCTTATTCAGTAGAAATGGCATTGTAACACTTGTTGGCACATCAATGGCCTGGTAAATACTTGTCATTGCATTTATAGAAAAGACCTAATGCTTTTTTCTGTTCCAATGTCACAGCAGATGGATGGTTGGTATCTGATTTAGGCATTTGTGTCTTGTTTAGGAGATGTAAGAAATCAGGCTATGGGTTGGCTTTGAAGTGGATCTGTATAACTTGGTTTAGTATTCTAGTTTAAAGCTTCAATTGCATATTCTCGCAAGAAAGCTAATTGAAAGGCATATGGTAGGGAAGTGGGGTTGAGTAGCTTCACCAAACTTTTTAATTCTTCTTTGAGACCACTTAGAAAGCTAGAGATGAAGTAGGCATCAGAAAGACCATGATTCCCCTAAGTTCTTCAAATTGATATTGACAGTGTTCCAATGAGTTTTTTGTTGGAATTGAATTACTCCATAATACAGTTCCACAAATTTCACCCATGAAAGTTTCCCAGGAATTATGGGGCATGGTAGATGTGTAGCATTACAACCAAATAGCAGCCCATCCTTCAAGGTATGGAATGAAATTTAGTAGAAGCTAAAATATTTTCTGTACTTAGAGATCTAAAATCTTATGTCACAGCCATCAATGGTGGGAAAGTCTAGTTTGGGCCGATGAAAACTTGGCCGTGGTTCGCTTGTGATGTCCGAGTGGGAATTTGCTTGGCAGCGTCGGTTTGATGGTTTGGAGAAACAGACAGTACCTTGTTTTCTGCAACAGCATTTGTGTGACTTTAGACATGAATGCTTCCACCCTGGTGTCCATCATACTGATCCTGCTCTCCATGGTTTGTTGATGAGCTTGAAATTGATCTTCACATCTTTCTTACAACTCAATCTATGGCTGCCTGAGTTAGTCTCCAATTAGAGATTTCTTGTTTAAGTATTTACATATTTATGACGGGCCTGGCACGTTTTATGAACTTGTGCTGTAATGGGCACGGCATTTCATAACAAATATTATTTTTGTTAAAATTAATTACAAAAATCAAATGATGTATATCTTTATTATATATTTTTTCAATAATGAAACATTTTAGTTATTGTATTTTTCAGTTCAGTTATAAAAATAAGAAACTATCATATTACTTATTTTTACAATTATTCACAAATTAGATAAAAGAAAATCAATATCATGAACATATCTAGAAATGACAAGTTCAAGACTACATTTTACCCAAAAGGGTTCCAAGAAAGGATTTTTAATACTTAATTGATAATTTATATTTATTTTTAATTAATAGATAATTTATATTTTTAATTGATTATTTTATCAAATTTCTATTATAATTTTTTATTTAAAATTTATTATAGTTGGTGATGGTACACCAATAATGGGTTGGCCCAAAGAAAGGTTAACGGAAACCCAAGAAAGCCAGTCAACATTTTTGACTGCCCAATGAGAAGACGGGCACAGGAACTGGAAAGCCCAAGACGGTCAACGTTTGCGTTGACCGTCTTGGCGGCCAGCTTGCTCGCAGACGGTCAACTCAATGTTGACCGCCCATGCGCAGCTCGATTGGGTCTTTGGAGGCTTTTCTACAGTGATAGGCCTATATCATTCTAGCCCACACCCCATCAGTTGATCGCTAGCTACTCTCCCTTCGTTCTCCACGAAGGCGGCCAACACACTGACGGTCAACTCAGACGTTGACCGTCTGCGCCCTGCACATTGGGCCCAAATGACGCCTTTCTACAGTAATGGGCATACTCCGTTTGGGCCCACGACTTATCAGACGGCCAACCACAGCTTTCCTAGCGTCTTCCACGATCTCAATTTGCACCAGAAAGGATATTGACAAGATTGGCGCCATTCAAATAAGGAAGGCGTCAGATCTTCCCAATTCCTTGCCAACCAAGGTACTCCAACGATCATATACTAAAAAGGACTGAGATTAGTTTGGAAAGTTGTTGGCTGCCTGACAAGGAAACAATCACGCCCACCTTGGCAAGAGGCATTTGCTCCAGAAGGCAAGCCAGCCAAGGTGAAGAGAGGGGATCGCGCCTTCCGAAGAATGAGATCACCCTCTCAACCACAAAAGAAACCCTAGAATCACCATTCTGGGGACGCTTCATTAACACTGGCATTGAGACTTCTGAGAAAAGGGCTCTCCTTTACGCTCCAACCAGAAAACTGAGAAAAAAGACAAGTGTTCTAACAAACGAACGCTCATCAACCAAAATTCTCAGAACCTCAAACAACCTCTAAGGCAACAAACGAGCCCTTGCGGCCGTTTTTTACCTTCCCACCTTCCAGATTCAAGAAAGGCCTTGCGTCTCTCTTACATCTGGAAAAACACACTCTGCCTCTCTCTTACTCTCTTTTTAGTTTCGTTCTTTTGGAGACTGCTTTATTGACTTGAGCGTCGGAGTGTTTTTGGTGGGACAACCTCCCGCCGATAACGCTAACCTCTTGTTCGTTTTAGCGGTGTGCAGGATTCATACTCAGTGAACGGAGCCGGTTCCAACCATCTGGAAGAATCTGAATCTGTTCAAAGTCGGATCCAGGTACGCATCAAGTGGTAATAAAGGATAATTCCCTTCATAGTGTTATATGTGTATTGTCTTCCTTGGGGCATTACTAAGGAGGACAAGAACTAAGAACTCATGGCCATCCTGTGTTCGGGAAGAAAATAAAGAATAACTCATGACCATCCAGTCTTTAGGATGTAAATAAGGAAGAACCCATGGCCTTTATTGTGTGGAGTGAACACAATTTATTATCGATTATTCTGTCTCTTAGTTGGTAGGGCCTATTAGCTTTGGTCCCTTAATAAAATTTATCCTAAAGGACAAGTAAGTTTTGAGTTATTCCATGATATTTAGCATATTTTCTGGATAAGATTAGTGGAAGATATAACAGAAGAAGAAAATAAAATAAGCAAAGACAAGATTTTTGTCCATCGGTTCTTGTTTAAGAATCGTTTCAGGCTTCTCTATTATCCATATACATATTTGGGTCCTAATTCCTTCGATGTATCTTTATATATATGTGTGTGCGTGTGTGATTTATTAAAAAATTTGCATGTTCTTGTTATTATAGTGCCGTCACAAAGCCAAACTGTACATGAAACAAACTGTCCCACAGCTAAAGACGGATTGCTTACACCAAACTTGCTAGGACCTGCTAAGACCAACTAGAAGTACATCCTTTTTTTTTCAACCCGGCAGTTTTGCTACATGGTGGTGCAGACAAGTCAAAAGGAACACCGCCACCTTGATTCATTCTGGGCAAAGATACCAGACTGGACATTTCACCCAGTCTGGCATATTCCAGCAGAATGAGACAACCGGGCGAAATTCCAACCCGACATTTTATTACATATATCAGGATAATAGGCAAAAGGCCATCCTGGTAATATGCTGCATACCGAAAAAAAGCAAACTGATAAAATGATCATATGGACAAGAAGCAAACCAGCTCATAGCTCATACTAGAATGCAACCGCTATACCTGCAGAAAACCATATCGGTCATACAGCACAACACTGCTCACATCCATCCAGCACGACCAATCACAGACCATACCACCCAAAAATGCCATCCATATCGAGACAAGCACTCATCCTCAAACCAAACCATTCCATCCTTTGCGGCAAACAAAGTAAAACCATTCCGCCCAAAGCCTAGTGAAAGCAACCAAGGTGGCCGGTCAACCGTTAACTAGCCAAAAACAAATATTGCCAGTCAACTAGTTGACCGGCCAAAACCTTCACTTTTTTTCCAACCGGCAAAAGACCAACAAGGGCAAGAAGCAAACCGGCCCATGATGCACAACAGAATGTATATCCAAAAGTTGCAGAAAACCATACCAGGTAAGCAGCACTGCCCTACCCAGTTCATTTTGAACCATACCAGCAGATTAAGTCCAACCCGCAAAGAACCAAACTGGGCAGCAAATGAACCTGCCCATTGCTCTTCTTGAAGTGCTTATTCCATATCGGCCATAAAACCAAAGTGGCAACAAACCATACTGGACAAAGCAAACCGGCATATGGCTCTAAAATGGCAACCGTCCATGCATGACGAGCAAACCTGCCTTCCAAGAAGGAAAAATGCAGATCCACTCGGCATGCTTTATATATATAGATATATATGTATATGGGATACTCCAAGTCTCAGCCAGTATGCCAGCTGATACCCTTGCCTAAGGAACCCTTAGTGTTCTTGGAAGTGGACTTTCGCTGTCTCCGGGGCTTGGCTTGCTTCCAATGTCCATCTTGCATGGAAGGAGTGGTAACCTGATTCGGCTCTTCCTGAGCATGATTGGGAAATGCATCACAAACACTCCTATTAGACCTCCTCGGTGAGTAAATGGAGGAGACAGATTCATCAACGATACGAAGCCTTGCCACTAAGTCACCGTGTTGGCTAAAATTGCATGTTGGGAATTCAGTCTTCATTTTTAGAAGAGAATCTAGAAAACCCAAAACTACCTTCTTCCCAGCAGACGATAAAGACAAAATATGTGGTAGAGTAGTCTTAGCTACCACCAACATCCTAAAGGCTTCAAATAACGTACCGAAAAAATAATCTTGATCTGCAACACCCAAAGGAGTGGAAGATTTGAACTCCTCCCTCGTCTCTTGAGTTTTAGCTAGCAAACATTTTTCCATGATATCACACAGTTTTTCTTCCTTCCGAAGTTAAAGAATCAAGATATGCCTGGGCAGCGTTTGCCTCCAACAATACTTTGAGGGCATTATGCGTTGGATAATGTAAATCATCCTCATCATCTACTGTCTCCTCAACCTGAGCTGAATCAGTCATGGAACTGCCGGCCAGGAACTGTTGGCTGCCCGAAGGAGATTTGACCGACAATACACTGGTTGAAGATTCAAAAGCTTCCGAAATGCTATTGGGGGAAGAGATACCATTACTGCTTTCAAGAGTAATTGTGACGGCCCATACTAAATTACACAATACAGTCGCCGTCAGGTCTAAAAAAAGTAAATATTATTACTGGACATAAAAATTTTTTCTTTTCTTTTACACAGGATCTCAAGAGGCCGGACTGTGTAAAGCTGGCCTTACGACAATTTCCATAACAGGCCGGGCAACATTTAACTGGACCTGAAAAATCTGAGATGCTTACTAAACCTTTCAATAATATTAACCATAAAGGAATTACGGAATCAACTTTTATAAGTCCTAAATAACGAAATCATTTTACAAATCTTCCAAACATCAAAATGAAACTAAAACTAAGTTCTCCATTAATCAGCTCCGGTCATCAAAGCCGTCTAGTCACTTTATAAGGTCTTACTCCAC
>JAOVVI020014022.1:311-11646 GCA_028571085.2 Nepenthes alata | reverse complement strand
ATTATTTTAGTTTTATTTTTTATTTTTACTTTTATTTATAATGTATCTCGAGAATATAAATTATTGTACGAATTAAGGAGTTACCTGTTTTCACACGGTTGCTCGAACTGAAGTGGGTTCATTTTTCATGGTTTAAAATTTAAATTTTCTGCACCACAACAGAATAATATAAGAGGTAAGAGATATATAGAACTCACTCTCCGATAAATCTTTTGACGCTCAAATTAGAAATCTTTCTTCTCGGATGAGAAAGATGCAAAGGAATGAGAGTGTGAATAATGAGAGGTAGGAAATGAGTGTTTGTATTGAGGGTAGTACTCCTTTGTATGTGGTGGAATGGCTTTGGTAGTTGTGCACTAGTCGGCACTAGTCGATGGGGTGTCTTTAAAAATTGTACACTCATTTGGGAGAGTATCCTTTTACTTGAAGTTAGGCGTAATTTGTTGTCAGTTCATAGTTTCCTTCATTGTGTCTGTTCTCTTTCTCTGTAGGGAGAGGTTGCATTTTCTAGGAGCTCTAAAACTTTATTTCAATGCGATCTCGTGGATACCATGTTAACCACTCCGACCATAATTTAATTGCATGGCCACTCTTGCTAGCCCAACTCACCGTTATTGGCTTTCTTGGAGGCTTTTCCCGAGTCTCTGAAGAAATTGTTGAGGTACCCCTTCTAGATGAGGATTTCAATCTCTTTATACATAGTCTAATAGTCATCGATACTATGACTCTGAGATAGGTGGTAGAAATAATATTTAGACTGATTCCCTCCTTCCGGGTTCTTGAGCAATTTTGATCACTTTAAGAACTTCTCATTTTGAATCTAAATTAGGACGTTTGTCCGAGTATCATTCAAAAGATCTAGGTTTATAAGCCTGAACTCTTTTCGGACACTTGGTTCTATCTTTGACTTCTTTTTGGAATCTTTTGAGGTAGAGTTGTCTTCATTCTTCTTTTTCCTGCTCGTCGAACCCGATTATGGCTTATTGGCCTCTTCGATGGCGATGTACGCCTGGATGATAGTATTTGTCTCAAGAAAGGTCTTACACTCTTGTTATACCAAATAATTAAAGAAAGTCAGTGTTCCAGCAGAGTACGAAAGTGATCCAAGTGGTCCATCAAATCAAAATTTTTGTCGTACGGCACCGAGATTGTCATTTTGAACTTGCGAGGGAGTTGTTGTATCCGACTCTCCCTTGTAAATGGTGACCTATCCTGGCTAGTCGAGTGTTTGTCTATGCTTCCTCAAAATAATAGTTGTTCGATCTTTCTGATTTTCTCCTTCACCTGAAAAGTGGACATAATCACTTAGTATTTAGGAAGGTCTTTAACTTTGAGTAGTTCGAGGAGATGTGGTGGACCGGTTAGTTGTGGGCTCTTCTCAGCTGGGTGCAGCAAGAAACCTTTTCTCTAGCCAAAGGCCTCTATACATCTCGGGAACTGCACGGATTCCGCCACTTAGGGCTTTCATCACATGCTTCAAAATTTAGTCACCCTTTCAGTTGGGACTGAGCCTTGTCCCTCGTGGCCTCTCAAGCATTGAGATTTTTAGGCTATGAAATACCTCTTTAACCAACTACTTTTTTTCCAATTCTTCCTTTTAGATGCTAAGGCTTGGAAGTTAGAGGATGAAGCCCTCAATGGGTGTCCAATCAATCTAGTACAAATAGGCTGAGGACGTTGGATATTGTGTCAATTTGGGTCGCTAACGTCTCCACATTTACATTTATGGTTGGATGAGCATTTCTATGACTATCCACTGTCGAGTCATTGCTATGTGAGATGACGTCTCTGGTTGATATGCATTGAATTAGGGGTCCGTCAAATAAATAACTCTTCTCGCTATAAATACAATCTCTCCCCACAGAAAAAAGGGGAAAAACTCAAATGCACACGATGACAGAAACTAAGAACTGACAATAAACTACAGCTAACTTAAGTCAAAAAGATATTCTCCTAAACAAGTGCTTAATTTCTAAAGACACTCCGTTAAATGAGTGTACCACCATTAAAGCCGCTCAACTATTTGAGCGCATACAAAGCAGCATTGCCATCCATACAAATACTCATCCTCACCATCTCACCATTTGCATTGTTATTTTCTTATTTTTTTCTCATCTGAGTAGAAATATTTTTAATTTAAACGTCAAAATATATATCAAAAAATGAGTCTCGAATAACTCTTATATCTTGTTTGTTCTATTTGGAGCGTAGGATCCAAATTTTCAATTATGAAGATTTGACATGTTTCAATTTGAGCAACTTAGTGAGAACATATGGCTCATTAATCGTACAATAATTTAAGTTCTTGAAATGTATCAATTTATTTTTCTATTTTTAAAAATTTTTTATTTTAAAATATTTATTTTTCCCCTATTATTCTTTTAAAGTTTTTTATAGTTTATTTTTATTTTTTATTAATTGTTTTCTCATTTTTAAAATTTAATATTGAATTATTTTATTTAACTTTGTTATTAAATTTTTATTTAAAAATGGGGAATGAGAAATGAAAAAATGGATAAAAAATTAAAGGAAAAAAAAGCGAAAATAAAATTAAAAAAGTAGAAATCATATAAAAATAAAATAAAAATTGTGACACAAAAGATTTAAAAAACCAAACCGATAAAGAAAAAAGTGTGAAAATATAAATAACAAATAAATAAAAGATGAGAGATACAAAATGATAAATAAGAAAGAAATGTAAAAGATAAAATTTGAAGAAATAAAAAATTTTAACAAAATCAAAATTATGTGATGGAAAGAAGTAATTATCGAAAAAGTAAAAAAAATTAACATTAAAATTTTTAAAAAGCTAACATATAAAAAAAGACAAAAATATATTTTAAAAATAGAAAAATAAAAAACAAAAGTCACTCCATATTTTTTTTCTACATTTTCTTTTTCTTGTTTGTTTTTATATATTTTTTTCTCTAACTTTTTTTTTTTTTAATTTCAAGTTTTGTCTTTTTTTTTTTCCTTATTTTTTGTTCCTCCTTTCTCCTTTTATATTTTCCATCTTTTCTATATCCCAGTTCATCTTTATTTTATAATAAATTGTTCATTTTTGAAAATTTTTTGTTTTCTTACTTTTAATGTTATAAATTTTTCATATTTTATTTCTAAGATTATTTTCATTTTTAATTTTTTTATATTATTTTTTTCTAACATTTTATAATCATTGACATTAAATTGTCATATTTTATTTTATTTTATTTTTAAATTGCTTTTTATAATCCATAAAATTGTTATCCTTATTTTATTCCTCATTCTCTTCATTTTGTATTTTTCAAAATTTTTATGGTTTATTTTTTTCTTTAAAGTTTTTTGCTTTGATTTTTTTTTCATCCTTTTTTTATTTATCTAATTTTATTTTTTATTATTTTGCTGTCAATATCTTTTCTTTTTAGTTTTAATTTTTAGTCTTTCTCATTTTATAATATTTCAAAAATTAATTTTTAAATTTCATCATCTTTTTTTTCTTTCGTTTTTTTATCTTTTTGTTTTTCTTTTATTTTTTTATTTTTTATTTTTCAGCATTTTTGTTTATGAAATGTTAGATTATTTCTCTTTAACATTAAAATTTTTATTTTTATTTTATTTCTCATTCTCTTCCTTATTTATTTATTTGTTTTTTTTTACATTTTATACTTTACTTTTTATCTTTTAAGCTTTATATATATATATATATATATATATATATAAATGTTTGTTTTTTCATCATCTTTTTGTTTATTATATTTTAATTTTATTTTTCATCAGTTTGCTTTCATTATCCTTTCTTTTTAGTTTTTATTCTTAGTCTTTCTTATTTTATGAATTTTCATAATTTGATTTTTAAATTTATCTTTGTTTTTATCTTTCTCTTTTATTTTTTTTTTTGCTTTCCTTCTATTGTTTTATTTTTTTGTTGTTTACATTTTTATTTGTGTAATATGAGGTATTTATCTTTTACTTTCTGGAATTTATATATTTTTTTCAATCGATATTTTTTATTTGTAATTTTATTTTAAAATCATTGATTTCAACTTTATTTTTTTAATTTTTAAAATTTTTTCAATTTTCTTTTTTTCCTTTAATTTTCATTTATTAAAACTAGTTTATCAATGTCATATTAATTTCTTTCCCACTCGTGTTTTTCCTTTTTATTAGTAATATCTTTTTCGCCTTTTTTTTAAATTTATATTTCAGTTTAATGTTTTTTATTTGATCTTTCTTATTTTCTATCTTTTATTTTTTGTCATTTTGTGGTTTTCAATTTTTTTTTTGTTTTATTTGACATATTTTTATTTTTCTTATTTTTTTTCTTTATTTTCATTTTATTTTTTAAAAAATATCACTATTGTCTTTATTTTTTATCTTTCTCATTTTTTATTTTTTGTAGAAATTTTTTCTTTTTAAAATTTTGTTATCTTTCATTTTGAATTTATATCTTTCTATTTATTTTAACTTCTTTCAATTTATCATGATTTTTTTACTATGTCATTATTCATTCTCTTCACTTTTCTATTTTTCATTTATTATTTTATTATTTTTATTACTTTTTCAATTTTTATGACTTTTCAAAAGTTTATATATATTTTTGTCAATTATTTTTGTTGGGTCCCATGTCCTAGCCCATGAAGAATTTCGAGGCCCGTGAGGGGAATGACAAAGCCCACATAGGATGATGGACCCAGCCTAATTACACGGGAGGCACGTGCAGAGCTACGCTGGCAGAAGACGACGAGAGCTCTGCAGCGCATTAATGCGCTGCCGACAGAAAGGCGGAAATGTTAGCCAATGGGCAAGCGGCTGGCGCAGCGCCAACGGCTCACGCAACCATCTGCAGGCTGTCAGCTACTCCTCGCTGAGGGAGTGCCAGGCTTTGCCGGCAGCTCCCGAAAACCTGCCAGCCATGGCGAAACGACAGCTGACATGACCGGCGGTCCACAACAGTGACCAGCGGGAAGGAAACCCTCACAACGGGCATCTTGGCGTCCAGAGCCCAAGGGGGACGAGCCTATAAGAGCTCCCACACCCCGCAGAGAAAGGGATTCAACTCTCAAACTTTTAAACCCCGATTCCTAGTTTTCACACCGAGAACGAACTCTAAGTTTTCCTCTCCTCAACTGGACTGCCAGGGAGAAAGGAGTTGGAACTGAGAACGCTCTCACTTCCTTGAGGCACAAGCCAGCTCTCGATCACTACCCCACGTCTATTCAGACGCTGAAAAAGTTAGCCACCCATCGCGGTACACAAAGGAAGCAAGGCCTTCCAAAACCTGCTTGCTGCATTCTCCATACCATTATATTTGCATCTTTTACGCCTCTACAGCATTCAATCGCGCACCGCGCCTAGCTTGCGCTATTTCCGTTTATTGCGGAAATTTGCTGACTTGAGAGTCGGAGCGGCCTCGGTGGGAGAAATCCTGCCGGACCTCTGACCTCTCGTTCGTTATTTGTGTTGTGCAGCTCCAGATTTATAGAGACGAAGACCGGACCTTTCTCTTGATGCCACCGCGCGCTTAAAAATCTGAATGCTCTCTAATCCGTGTGACAACCGCGAACTTGAGACACAACAATATTACTATTGGATTTGTTATTTAGTCTGTCACAAGAGAACAATTGATAATGCCGGTACAATGACGAAGTAAGTTATCAGACTCGTAAGTGCGAGCCTTTCACCTCACTGGACCAGCGTCCTACTTGCATTCTTTTGGCTAGACTAATGTCACACCTAATACCTACGATTATGACGCTTTATAATACATTAAACTAATTAAACAGGCCTAAAACCGGAAGAAACTAATTAATCTAATAATTAATGTTGGATGCTTAGTCAATTTTTGCAAAAAATGTCAAATTTATTTGCGACCTTTTGTGTAAAATTAATAATAACATTTTTGCAATTTTTAGATAAATTTGTTGTTGTAAGTTTTAAAATGTTTAATTTTGAAACAAAATAAGCACTTTTGCCATTTTTTAATTGGTTTACAAGGGAATTAATATTTTATCCCTCTGTTGACTTACCATTTTTTTTTAATCCTAGAACAATTTTACGTGGTGCTAATTAATTAGATATTTATGGGAGTTAAGTAGTTTTTTAATATGATCATCACTAAATAAAAAACATTATGGCGTATAAAACACCAATGTATAATAGCATAAATTAAAGCAATAAAAAATATTTTAAACAACTTTTTTAGCAATTATATTAATTTATACATGTTAGCGTCATAGGATAATTCCGTAATATAAAACATTGTTAAAAAACCAATATCATGGGACGTTTTTGAACTAATTATTTTTAATGTTTATAATATTATATTTTTTCACATATATCAATAAATTTATTTAAAAATAAATTAAAAAATAAATATAATATCATATAAAATATGTCGAAAAACCAAAATAATATACCCTGTACAATTTTTATAAAAAAAACATTAATCCGGCGTTTGTACAGCTCCGTTAGCAAGAATCAAACCGAAAGAACGAGCTGGCTTCTTAATTTATTTCAACCGGTTCGGACGTAGAAATCGAAGCGGCGCCGCCAGAAGAAAGTAAACGACGGAGACATCGTTGGTCACATTTTAAATAAAATGGTAGCATACGCGTGCAGAACACGCACCAATGGATTATGGCCTTCTACTGCAGAAGGCGACAGTGCCGCAGCCACGCGGGACAGCGTGTGCCGTATTTTCCTGCCCCTTGGTTTTAATCCATTGAACATGTGAGTTTTAAAATTAAAATTTTATTTGTATCTTTTTTATAAAATTGAAAAAAAAATAATTATTTTAATTTTCAATAATAATCTAAATATTTATTAATTATATATTTTAAATATAAATATAATTTATATTAAATTATTCTTATACAATATTAACATAAGTTAAAAATGAAAAATATAAATAAATTTGATTATATGTAAAAATAAAATTTTATATTTAATAAATAATACCTTGGAATGTAATTTGAAAATAAACAAATGATACATAGTTCGTCATTAATATTCAATTTTCTGAGAGAATAATACAGAGGAAACCGACGACTAGAACTTAAAAAAAAAATTAGGATTTCTTTAGATTTGGGCCTGATTGAAAAAAATGTTATTATTATTATTATTATTATTATTATTATTATTATTATTATTATTATTAAATTGGACAATTTTGTGTTGAATTATGACAATTTCTAAGATAAAATATCATGTCCAAAATCAGTCATAATTAAAATTAAATCGGTTTATAATTTTTTTTTATTATCTTTTGTTTAAAAATTATTTTGCATAATACATAAAATAGATAAAGATATAGTATCAGAAAATAAGTTTATCTAAAAATATTTTTTTAAAAAAATAAATTTTAATAATCAATAATTATACAAAAAATATAATTTAATAAAATATTTAAAAAAAAAACTTAGTATGTATAACCATTAAAATTTATAGTTATAAACATATTAAAACATGAGTCTGACAATTTATTCTTTAATATACTCATAAATAATAGTATGATGCATCTTAATATTATCTTATAAAATTTATGGCCGATCACAATTTTAATTTTATTTAATTTATATAGTATTTATCTCGTCACATCTTTTTTTTTTGTCCTACCAAAAAACACATCATATTTATTTTTCTTGTTATTTCCAATTATGTGTTAGAAATAGACGAAAATTTTTTCCCATAATTGATTTTTTGCTTTATGTGTACTTAGCATTAAAAAATAAATAAATAAATAACTTAACTTACCTTTGATTGTTTCATTTACTACTTAACAACTTACTAATCCTCAGTAATTTACTTTCTAGGTTGTGGGAAAATAAAACTATCTTTATACCCTATTGGAAAATCAATATTACCCAGTAAAAAGCATCAATTTTATTAATTCTATTATTTGGGATGGTTCACACACAAGTTTCTGCCATTGTATATACATATTTTTGGTTGATTTTTGGGCTGCATGGAGCTTCGTAAAAAAATTACATAAAATACAATTGAATGAAAGAGTTTTTAATAAGTGGATAGAACAGTACTTAATACATATATTGTGTATAAATTTAAAAAATATTTATACATGATATAATTTTCAATGATATATGTATATAAGATGTTAGAAAAAATAGTGCCAAATATGCATTTCAATGTAGGCATGTTGAGCTTTGATGCCTTGATGTCGGTACAAAAGATTAACTTAGCTTTTAGGGCTTTAAGTGAGTAATTCTAAACACACTTTGGGCACCAATTTCAGAGTGAAGATGGAGAAAAATATTATCACCAACCATTTAAATTCGAATTTTGTCTCAATTTTCATTGTATATGAATAAGTTATTATAGTTATTATTTAGAATACATGGCCGGTAATATTCATCACGTTTTTAACTTTTGTTGTTATTCGTTTAGTTTATTAATATTGTAATAAATTGTAATTAGATCTTTTAGGAATTTAAAATATTATTATTTTACCGTTTCGTTTATAGCTGCGTTTTCACTTAAAAACTTTTGCATTGATTTTGCTTATAATTGGTATCAGTATTGTAATTTTTCCATATATCATCTTTGTTAGAAATATTTGTCTAATTGACATATTCCGTGACCATATATCATATTGTATCGTTGTCGGGTTATGGGTTGTCGCGATTCAGTATCAGAAATACCGCGCATGTCGTGCGCTCTCCAGTCGCTCAAGCCCGTCCGAAGCCTCTGCGCCCTCCGTGTGCTCGCTACCTGCTCGGCCTTGAAAACCAGAATGGACCCCGCTCGCTGTGCGTCGTCCCCCCGCTCGAGCCCAATTTTCAGAATAACCCCCGCTCGCTGTGCACCGCCCCGCGCTCGAGCGCGTTGGCAACAGGCATATTTTTAAACGCGTTTCTTGAGCCCTCTATAAATACTTGGCTTATTTTGTTGGAACCCTAGGAATCTTGATAGACTATTTTCGTATCCCATTTGAGAAGAAAGCTATTCATACTTCATTGTTATTGCTTCTCTTGAGAAAACCAAAAAACTACGAGATTGAGCTTGATGTTCTAAGAAATTTTCTCTACGTTTTTTCTTTACCATGTAAACACTTTCATCCTTCTACCTTCATTGGAGACGTTGGTGAGTTGAAGAAGGAAACTCGATCATGTTCGGTAATTCAAGTGGTTCGAGGGAAGATTGACGTGAATACAAGAAGGTGTCCGGTTCCGTTGCCGCGGGCAAATCAAAGGAGTTCCTTGGTAGGGATCACAAGTCGGGAGTAAGTCGGCTAGGTTAGCGCGTCGTTACCACTCGAGCTGTAAGTTGATTTTCATAGTGCATTGCTTCCCTAGCCGTTGAAACCCAAATGATTTTTTCTCGATTGCCATGGATATCGAGTTTTTCTTTCGTCACCAAAAATCGTATCTTTTTATGGTTGTTTATGCTTGTTTATATATTGCATGTTCGTCTTAATCGTTAGCATCTAAAAATAAGTATTTTTTACGTGTATTGAATATTTAATCTGTACTGCTTTCGCTATATTTATCGGGGTCAAAATTTAGTTGTATTACGTTAGCACAAAGACGTGTTTTTCAATCTTCTACTTCGTGTCTTCTCTCCACAAATGGCTTATTTACATTTTTTAAAAAAATTTTTGCTTTGCTTTATTTCCAAGTTCCACGTCCTTCGTCTCTCCTTGCAAAAACTTCCTCCCCCTCGATCTAGCTTTCTTAGCTGCATATTTATCTCGTTATCAAACTATAGGTTACTTTTATATGAATATATATTCATTTGACGCATTGATTGGTGGTATAAACAAAAAATCTTTCGCGCGGACTCTACACGCATGACAAAGATTTTAAGTGCCAATTCCAAAAGTATTATACTCGAGGCGCGCCCTAAGCACCGATTCCAGAAATATAGCACTTGAAGCATGCCCGTGGGGAGTTGTAGGAGCCGATTCCTGAAATATCGCGCACGAAGGACGCCCATGAGACACCATAGGACCAGTTCAAAAAGTGCCGCACTCGAAACGTGCCCAATGAGCCCCCTGAGGCATCGATTCTAGATGACCTGTGCTTGACGCAAGCCCGGTGGGCTCTCAAGCGTGGCCTGCAACTTAAAATTGCACCGATGCATTTTTAGGATTATCGACATGTATTTAGAGTGCCGTTTGTGAGAGAAGAAGAAGAGGGAGAAAGAAAAGAAAAAAAAAAAAGAAAAAACCGTGCATCCAATTAAATTTCAATCTATTATGTTCAAAACTCCACTGAAATTGATTACGCTATTTTTAAAATTGTGAAGAAAGTTTACCGATTTTATTAGTTTTCTTTCAACTTATATTCTCTATTATTTGGACTTTTTGATGTGAAGTGTTGTGATCTCATACTTGAAGTTTGTATAACCAAAATATTACATGGCAATAATATTTACAGATGAAATATTCCGTGAATTTTCTTCCTCATTCTAAAGAAAGTTTTTTCATATAAAAATCGCGTTTTACTTTATTATTTTTTATTATTGTTTACCTATTATGTATTGTTTATTTTTTACTCATGATTTAAAAAAGCGGTCTGATTTCAACACTCTTTTCTACAAACATCTTATACAACTACTTCGTTTCCTCTCCTCTCTTGCATCGATTCTTTCTCGGTCCTTCCCTCTTCTACTCCCAGTTCAATCTTTATATTATTAACTTTATTCACTCCTCCCACTCTCTCCCTCTCTCTCTCTCTCTCTCTCTCTCTCTCTCTCTCTCTCTCTCTCTCTCCAAGATTAATTCGCAAAGCACACGCGAACACTATGAGATTTGCCTACTTTGACAAATAGTTATTCTGAGATTTGCTCACTTTGATAGATGGTCACTCTGAGATTTGCCTATTTTGATAAATGGTCACTCAAATCATTTGCTAGAACCAATTTATAACATTCCAAAATTTACAAAAAAATTGTATGATCTCTCAATGACTCGTCCATTTGTTAAATTATCTACAATAAAATGACCAAATTCAACATTTTTTAAGAATAGGACACGATATAAAATGTCAGGAAAAAGAAGACGAGCCATGCTCCTTAATTATGGACAAAACTATCCTTCTAGTTTTCCTTTCCAAACACTATAGTGGAAAAGAAGCTTCAAAGATATCCCTATCCTTAAGCAAATGAATCTTAGATGACGGCCGATAAAGACATATCTCCAAAGTTTGATCATCCATGAAATTTTTTGTAATACCCAATTTTTTGATTTACATTTTTAATAACATAATTTTCATGTAATGGATAAACGTGGAAGATATTTATATAATTAAAAAATTAAAAATAATCAAATTTTAAAAAATAAGATCCAACGGCAGATGGACACAAATTTTACACCTATACATATTTGAGATAGAATTGT
>JAOVVI020014021.1:0-11646 GCA_028571085.2 Nepenthes alata | reverse complement strand
CCAAGTGTAGCACCCATTGTGAAGGGTGATAGGTTCAATTTGAACCAATACCCAAAAAATAATTTTAAACGGGAACAGATAAAAATTGTTCCATATGCTTCCATTGTTATAAGTTTGATACATGCTCAGGTTTGTACAAGACCTAACATTGTATTTGTAGTTAGAATATTGGAAAGATTTCAGAGTAATCCAGGTATGAAACACTGAAAAGCTGCTAAGAAAGTGATAAGGTATCTCCAAGGTACCAAAGACTACATACTTACATATAGACGGTCTGACAATTTAAAAGTATTAGGGTACTTCGATTCAGACTTTGTTGGATGTGTTGATTCACGTAATTCAACATCTGGTTACATATTTATATTTACCGGTAGAGCTGTATCTTGGTGGAGTACAAAGCAGACATTGATTGCTACTTTCGCTTTGAAAGTCGAGTTTGTTACTTATTTTGAGGCTACAAAGTATGGTGTATGGATGAGAAATTTTATATCTAGGCTTAGATTGGTTGATTCCATTTCGAGGCCATTAAAGATATATTACGATAATTCAGTTGCTATTTTTCTGGCTAAAAATAATAAAAGTAGCAGT
Organism: Nepenthes alata; assembly: GCA_028571085.2. Lineage (NCBI taxonomy): Eukaryota > Viridiplantae > Streptophyta > Magnoliopsida > Caryophyllales > Nepenthaceae > Nepenthes > Nepenthes alata. The sequence continues at coordinate 11,058 of JAOVVI020014021.1, read as the reverse complement.
CAAAATAAATATATCGACATTCAATTTTTGGCCATAAAGGAGCACATTAAAGGAAAGAAAATTGCTATTGAGCATATTGGTATTGAATTGATAATACTGATCCTTTGACAAAAGACATGCTACTATTAAGGTTCAAGGATCCTGTAATAGAAATAGGACTAAGTTTTATTTTGTAATTTTTATTTAATGGATAATGATATTTAATAAAATTTTTATTTATCTTTTGTGATGTTTCTCAAAATTTTTTATACACATTGGTTGATTTGAGAATATCATTAATTGTTGGACAAAAAATAAGTATAAGGTTTATTCATAAAGGAACATTACCAAATATGGATATGTCTTGAGAAATATAATATATTATAATACATAAAAAATATTACTCATTATTATAGGACATATCGCCATGATTCATATATTTATTTTTTAATGTTGAGAATTGATGAGTTTGGTTATCATATCAAGTAAAACATGGACCAAGTGGGAGAATGCTGGACGACGCTACAGTGTAGCTTCATCAATGGCCGATGTTTCATTGTTCTAACATCAATGAAAACTCTTGAAATTCGTTCAACCGTTCCAGCAATTGATGAAGCATTTGTGGCCCATTTAATGCTGATAATTCCTCATTCATTGAGCCCCATTATTCTCGTTGAGGCTTTTCGGTGGTAATGAACGATGAAGGCAACTGATGAAATTGCCTATAAATTGTGACAATTCGTTTTGTCCCTGGTATCCCACTCTCACATATACATCATCTAGATGTGAGAACGAGGGTCCAAAAGCTCAAAACGCAGTAAATTACTTTTGGAAAAAATTGAGAAAGTAAAAGGCTGGAGGTATATACATGATCCTTAATTCCGCTTTCGTGGTTATTTTTACCACATAAATTTTCTTACACAGGCCTGTGATGAGGGACACTGATTATGATTTTACCAAATAAAACAATGTTTTGATTACTTAAAAGGGAGAATGCGACTTTTTAAGCTGAGGCAACAGTCCCGTCTTCTGTTTAGTCGAAGTGATGCGTTTTATGTGTTACAACCACCAAACACTATGTTTGTGTATCGTCTTCTCCAAAGAATATTTTAGGGTTAACATCGGTATGACAATCAACATTCAAGAGATGAAGAAACATCCCAACCAATGGTTTCGAGAAGCTCTATTTTGATATCTTATTTTTGAGGGCATCCGTAGATTTTCTATACACCGTATGATTACGACAATCGATTTTAACACCGGTGAGAATGACAGTGCTTGTGCGATTGGGAAGCTGGCGAGCATGGATCTAACATCAGTGATGAATGTGAAGTACGGGATGGATATGGGGTGGCTTGAATCAGCCGCCAACTATGAGAATGCCGTCTGAACAGTCACCAACGGTGGAGAAGGTGACCACAAGATTGAGTTTTGAGTAAGATAACGACCATAAATACCGGAAGGATTATAATACCTAAAAGACTAGACTCTGCGGTGATGGTGGAGACTAATTAGATTAAGTAGTCGTTGATGGTGAGACAGATAAATTGAATACTGATTAGAGGTGTTAAATAGGTCGTTTAGGGTACGACCTAATACTTTGAATCGTATCGGACCGTGAGGTAGGTGACTCGTGGGTCAGGTAGGCCCGTGGCACGTATCAGGCACCGCCTGCCATAGCTCAATTTTTTTATATAACAAACATTTATGTAACCATTTGGAGGAAGGGGGACAAGAGAGGGGGATAGCGGACAAAATGTCAATCAAAAGAACTAACAATATGGATAGCAGACAACGCTAACCTGTCGACCAAGGATATGGGCACGGAACTTATATATCTTGGCTCAAAGTTTCGTGTTGTGTCAGGCCCGGCTTGACATGACCCATGTAAAACTACTAGTTTTGATATCGTGTTAGAAATAATTAGTGTTTAAAAGAGATCAATAAATATAGATAAAAAAATTGATGTAATTCAGCATATATTTATGTGATAATGTTATGTCACTCACATAAAATAGTTGGTATAAAATCTATATAAAAATAATGATCAAAAAGGTATTATAAAATTTTTTATTTTTTTAATTTTATGCTTTTTGTAATATAATATTGTAGAATATATATATATATATATTAAAAACAAAAGCATATCAAACATTCAAATCAAACAAACAGTCCATATCATATGAGCAGATAATTGTACTTGCAACTAAAATTACTTGCGACTAAAGTCGCTTCTCCGAGGCTTGATCTCTGCATCATCATCCCAAGGTTTAATAGCAATATCAGAAGAAACAAAATTTCCAATGTCAATATCCCAACCCCAGTTCGTAGTTTCCATTTCCATCACGCAGCTAATACTAGCCGTTTTCCATGGCGGATCACTCACAGTAGTATCGAGAGACGCCATGGCTGTCTCTCCAAGGGAATTCAAAAGATCTGGAAAGTTCATAGAACTCGAAATCGAACATGGATTACTTTCAAAACAGCTCGAAAACTGTGATTCTTGCCCCAGTGGCGGAGATAGTGGTAAATCCATGAGAACTCCATCGTCTCCATTCAAGTTTCCGCCATTAAAGTTGACGTCGCTGCTGCTGAAGGAATTCTCTTTATTTGAAGAAGGTGGAAATATTGGAAAGCTAAGCATCTGGTTTTGGCCATTGATTGCCATGCCCATGCCGGGACTACCACAATCGTCGACACTGCTCCTGCCACCAAAATCGGCGGCCTTCCTGGGGGAGGTGGCGGCGGCGTTCGATGGCTTGAGCCGCTTATTTTTCCGACAGCCGCCAATCGGAACGTTCCGGAGGGTGCCACCGTTAGTCCAGTGCCTCTTACAAGCCCTGCAAAAATGCCTCGGCTGTGACGACTTGTAGTTGTTGTAGTAACAGAACTTGGTGTTCGCTGAATCACACCTTGGACAATTCAACGGCTCCGATTGGCTCTGCCGCTGCTGATGCTGCCCCTTGATCGGAGGAGGACCCATCTCTCAAATCTACCCTACAACAGAGAACAAAGCCAAGAGCCCTTTGATGATCACAATCAATGGTTCTAAAATCATCTCTAGCCGTTGGATCTTGGGGAAGGAAGGGATACGATGAGTTTCACAAAGAACAGCAAGATAAATATGTCACAGTAGCATCTAACTATACAAATAGTGGCTTGATATAAAGAGATATATAAATAGCAAGAGCTAATCAATGCATGCAAATAGCTAGCAAGATTGAGAAGTTACCATGACCAACTATATAAGGCTACCGGCCTATATTATATAATCATCTTTTATTTTTCCTCCTTACACAGTATAAACTATGATAAAACATTAAGCCCAATTATTCAGACGGATATATGATTCAAAGAATATCTGCTTTCAGCTCTCCTACTGGTATATACCCTTACAAGATGATCATTTCGATCTAAAGAATACCAGGTCGACAAACCAGCGAACCATAATCACATTATTTTATGATATGATTTATAAGATAAAGAACTTAGAAGCTTTGATACTTACCTTATTATTAAAATAAAAGGAGAAATGGCTTTTTTTATGAATTAAGAGGGTTGAGTAAGGAGGGTCTGCTTACTGGCTGGCTAACTCGTACAATCTATGAATTTTTTTTTATTAATAAGTGAGTTTTATAAGTTAAGTCTAACTCTCTTTAAAATAATTGCTACACATAATAATAGAAGAATAGATAAATAAATATCATATTATATTATGATGTGTGGCGGGTCTAAAGTTTTTTAAATTAAAATGATTGGAGAAAAAAAAGGAGAGGAAGTGGAAGTTTACTTGACCAAGGCTTTGTATATGCCAAAGGCAGTTAGTTATTGGTTGATGGCAAGAAGGATGCCCTTTGTTTTTGGGGGTACCCTACACGCACAAAGTTGGTGAACAACACGCATTCATCAGTTACCTCTTCACTTGTCACCCAACCAATTTTATAGTGCACAGGAGAAGAGGGAGGGAGAGAGAGAGGAGGAATTACTTAGTCCTTAAGGTGCAAGTGGGATGAAGACACGTGGACAAATCAAAGCCGTTGATAGTGCCCTTGAAGTGAAAGATCCATTTTGGATGTTAAGTCTCTCATGCCCTGCTAAAAAACAAGCATTTAAAATAGAATAAAAAAAAAAATAAATTTAAAAAATTATATATTATATATGGGATAGGCTCATATGTTATTTTTTATGATATTTGTTTAATTATATATGGCATATTTGAATAATTAATTAATTTTGTTTTATATTTTTTATATTAATTTGGTGGCATTATTAATTTATGATTTTAATTTATTTGTTATTTTCGAAAGGGAAAAGAGAGACGGTGGAAAAAGATTGTCCCCTGAAAGTGAAAGGAAACTCGGCACAGGGGACGTGGGGCCCTCCTAGTTGGTAAAGTGAAAAGCACAGCAGCCTTCGTGGTGTGATTGATTTCCTACCAAACTTAACGTTGTTGTAGATTGTAGGATACGTTATTAATAATTTATATATTATTTTTTAAAATTTTTATTAAATTAAATTAAATTAGTCAATTAAATAAATACTTTAAATATGTCAAATTATTTATAACAAGACACAATCCAATTTGTCAGTACCCATCTCATCCACAGTTAAATATTTTAAATTTTATCAGACTGTGTAATAGACAATCTCGGGCCGTGGCAGGCGCAATCTATTAGGTATTAAAAATAATATATAATTTTTTAAATTTTTTATCAAATTAAATTAAAATAGTCAATTAAATAAAGGCGTTAAGTAGGTCAAATTATTCGTAACAAGACACAATCTAATTTGTCACTGCTCATGTCAACCACGGTTAAAAATTTCAAATTTTATCAGACTGTGTAGTAGATAGCCTCGAGATATGGCAGGCACGGCCTGTTAGGTATTAAAAATAATTTTATTTTAAATAAAAATTAGATTTAAAATAGATGATATTGGTTCGATATGACTTATTTAACATCTTTAGAGTTGAGATAACAATCTCAATTATTAATATCCGAGTTGGTCCCGTTTAAATAGTTTTTACGGCTTGTGATAATAAACTTATTTGTAAAAAAAAATATTTATTTTGTTTTATATATTATACGTAAAAATTAAATAATAAACAAAATAATATTAACAGAATAATATTATTATAAACATGTTTTGAAATGTGTTAATAAATATACAGATAACAATTCAAAATTCAGAATAATGTTACAGATAAATAATTAATTATTAATTAAAAATTATTTAGATATTAAATTTAAATTTAATTTATAGTAAAAGTTAAGGCATAATCTTAGTAAAAATATATATATAGAACCAATATATTTTTAATTATAATAGAAAGTTAAATATATATCTATTCAATTATAATATTTTTATAATATATTAAGATAAAATTTAGTATAAATAATATATCATAATTTATACTTAAAGTTTTTTAAAAAAATTTAGAAATAATTATTTTTCTTCATACTTGATAGGTAAGCCTATAGCAGGTAGATCCAATAAGAAAAACGGCCCAAAGTTTAGAAAAGTACAGACGCGTGATAAACGGTCAATGCTAGCATTGACTGCACGGAGCGCCAACCAGACAATCAACGCGCTCCCTCAAAACGGTCAATATTCTTGTTGACCGGAAGCACTGTAACACCAGGCTGTGAAAAGATATAAAAACCTAATATGGGCCAAGCCGAGTTTGGCGGACGTTTCCGTACACGACAAGCAACGGTCCTTTCCTTTATTTCACGCATTCTTTGAAGCTAATCTCCACCAAAGAATATATCAACTGATTCAGTGCCCTTCCCGTGAGGAAAGCGCCAGATTCTCTCTTCCTGCCCACGATGGAGCCTAACGGTAACAAAAGCACCTAACGGTAACAAAAGCACAGAAGGAAGGCAATTAATCTGGAGACCCGTTACCCGCTCAGAAAGAAAACGATCCCATCAGATTGCATAGTCAAGCCTTCCCGCTCAAGAAAGGCTGGCCAACATAAGGGAGGGATCACGCCTTCTTGGCCAAGGAAGGTCGCCCTTCCTATCGTCTATATAACCCCACAGAGTCACCACTTTGGAGGACACGATCTGTGACACAAACACTGACGCAAAATTATAACGCAGTGCTACTACAAAAATCCTTAAGCATACTTACGCTAGTACCTAAGCGAACAACCGCTTACTTCGCTAATCCCACTCCAAGCCTCCAAATTCAAGAGACTTTGCCCGTTTCTCAAGATCCGTCCTTCTAAGCTTCCACGCTTTCAGGAAGTAGCCTCCCACTCGTTCCTTGCGAACATCGAGCCAAAAATCATACTCTCGATGAGTCACGAGAACGTCTCTTACATCTACATATCAACACTCCTACCAATCTTAATCTCGCTCCCTATCTCGTTTTACGTTTCAGTTTACCTTCTTAAAGTTCAAAGACTTGTTGCTTACTTGAGCATCGGAGTGTTTTCGGAGGGACAACATCCCGTCAACACCAGACCTCTTATTTATTATAGTGTTGTGCAGGGTCTAGACTCGGTGAACGGAGACGGATCAAAACAATCAAGCGAATCTGAATCTGTTCAAAGTCGGATCCAAGTACGCATCATTGGCGCCGTCAGTGAGAAGCGCTTATAAGAAGCCAACTACGTTTCCCAGAAGCTCTTTCCAACCAACACCCTGAAAAAAAAATGGTGAACATAAGGGTGCAAGAGAGCGAGCCAGCCCGAGATGTGGTCTCACCAAACCAGGACCACGCCATTGGCGCCGTGGTCAACGGGGTAGCCGGTGGAATCCCAACATCTTTTTCTAAAACCTGGCGGAGCATATGCACAATACGGATAGGATGCTTTAGATACTCTGCTCTCGCGAGGAGCAAGCACAGCTGGGGGTTGCACCGGCGGTGGCCCTAGCACCGGCATCCAGACAAAGAGGCCAGAAAAAGAAAGTTCTAGCCCGACGGACCGAAAGGTTAACCAGTGCTCCCGCGTCGGAGTTCTCACGTGCGCAAAGCTATTTAAGGTGTGAGGAGAGGGGAACCAGCTCTACCCCGGAGGAGAGTCCGGAACGAAGGAACCCTAGATACTCTCGAGTAGAATCTAGGCCACATACTCAGAAGGGAGCCTTCCGAGCCGTTAGATCTACCGGAGACAGCAGCCACCCGACTGCTGGACAACTCAGGAAGAAACCAGGATTGAGGGCATATCTCAACTCTAAAATATCTGCTAATATCGTTCCAGCAGATCCGAGGCCGGAGAAGATATGGAACCGCGTCTTCTAAGACAATGAGCGCGTGCCAATATCGACAGATCTCGCTTCACAGTGGAGATCTTAAACCATCCCATGCCGGCGAAGTTTAAAATGCCAGCCCTTGACTCTTATGATGGGAGTGCTGATCCTGTTGATCATCTTGCCCACTTTCGCACCTATTTGGGTCTACAGGGGATGGAGGACACAGCCATATGGTTCCATCATCTCCCCTTAGACTCAATCTGGAGTTTTCAGGAGCTTATGGATCTCTTCTTATCCAGTATGCCTCCAGCCGCAGGGAGGAGAAGTAGCCATGGGATCTGTCGCACATTAAGCATAAGCATGGAGAGAACCCGTGGAGGTTCCTGGATCACTTCGTGGCAGAAGCTAGGCGGATCTCTTGATTCATTGAGGAAATGAAATTAGACAGTTTCATCTTCGCACTGGCACATGGAGAATTATTCATGCACCTGGCACATAAGAACGTGAAGACTTTTTTGGAAGCAGAGTCTTTCACCAGGGCCTACGCGGTGTGAAAGAGGCCAACGAGGCTAAACGTCCAGACCGGCCAGAACAACCTCGCTCTTTCCCACCTGAAGGAAAGAGAAAACACAACAGTGGTGATTACTCCCACCAAACGCACCATAAGATCGGATGCCAGAGTGCAAGGACTACAGGCCCATCAGCCTAACACCATTGACTGAGACACGATCAAATGTTTTCATGTAGATCCGTGGGGAGAAGTTTCTTAAGTGGCCAAAATAACTTAAGAAGGCAGAGGGAGAAAACCTAGCCAAGTACTGTAATTTCTATCGATCTCCCGGGCACTCCACAGAGGACTACAAAATCCTTTAGTGGGACATTGAGGAACTGATCAGAAGGGGCCATCTCACCAAATTCATTAAATGCCCTGGTCAGAGCTCTGGCACTACGAGCTGAGAAGGAATGGGGTCTTCGCCTCCACGAAATTGGGTTGCGGTAGGAGTGGTCAACATGATCACCACCCGGCTGATTAAGAACCCAACGGACAATAAGGACCAGCACGCAGGGAGGAAGAAGCAACGCACTACTGACATCGTCATCAGTTTTAGTGACAGTGACTTCGCACATGTAGTTTCCTCCCATTCAGACCCCCTTATTGTATCTGAACTCATTTTTTACGGTAACATTGACTACCAGATAAAACGAGTATTTATTGACCATAAAAGTTCTCAGATTTGCTTTATCTCGATGTATTTTTTAAACTTGATTTAAAAAAATTCAATTAAAGCCTGCAGAAGGTCCATTGTACGGCCTTAACAACGAGCCGGTGCCCGTTCAATGGACAATCTAATTAGAAGTCACCCTAGGAATGTACTCAAAAATAGCAAGCCGTACATTACCTTCTTGGTAGTCAATGTGCCCTTTGTATACAATGCAATACTGGGCCGGCCGTGCCTAACAGCGTTCGAGGATGTCACTTCAATACCACACCTTAAAATAAAATTTCCAATGTCATACAGTGTGGGCGAAGTACTGGATGACCAAGTCACTAGACAGACATGCTACATGTCTCAAATTGCTCCTAACGATAGCGCCAGAGCGGTAGGAGAACTTAACCATCGAGGCGAAACAACCCTGTAGCAGACACAGTCCGGTGAGGCAACCGACTTAGTCCCACTAAATCTAAAAAATTTAGAAAAGTACATACAGATCGGTGGCTCACTCACTGATGCGCTGCGCAAAGAACTGATCACATTCTTGCGACGGAACGCTGACATCTTTACATGCACTTCCGCTGACATGCTTGGGATTTTGGACCGGGTAATTGTCCACAAGCTATGTCTTAACCCGGACTGAAAACCCGTCAGGCTGAAGTGGAGAAATCACTCAGTAGAAAAGTTGGTCGCCATCCGGAAGGAAGTAAAGAAACTACTGGATGCTAGATTCATCAGAGAGGTCCAATACCCAAATTACTCTCCAACATAGTCCTGGTAAAGAAAAGCAATGAGAAGTGGAGAATGTGCGTCAATTTCACCGATGTTAACAAAACCTGCCGAAAGGATAGTTTTTCTTTACCCAGGAATGACCTGCTTGTAGACTCGACATCCAGAAATGAGCGGTTGAGCTTCATGGATGTATTTTTGGATTATAACCAGATCCGGATGAGTCTGAAGGATGAAGCGCATACCTTGACAAACCAGGGGACTCACTGCTATAAGGTGATGCCCTTTGGACTGAATAACGCAGGAGCCACCTACCAACGACTGGTAAATAAAATATTTGAGAAACATATCGGTCGTAATATGGAAGTCTATGTTGACGACATGAACCATATCCATGATCTGGCATAGTCGTTTGAGGTGCTCTGTGAGCATCAAATAAAACTGAATCCGGCTAAGTGCGTCTTCGGGGTAGCCTCAAAAAAATTTTTGAGTTTCATTGTCTCTCAACGAGGGATCGAGGCAAACCCATAGAAAATCAAGGCCCTCGCAGACATGACCCCCCACGAAACATCAAGGATGTCCAGTGACTGGCTGGACAATTGGCAGCCTTGTCCCGCTTTCTAGCGAAGTCAGGTGACAAGTATCAGCCATTCTTTAAGGCTATAAGGGGAACAAAATCAAACGGTTTTCAATCGACGGCAGATTTCCAGGTGGCCTTCAATGAGTTGAAGCAGTATGTGGATAGCCAACAGTTACTACATCGCCCTGGGTCGGAGAAGAGTTGTACCTCTACTTGGCGGTGTCAGAGGTGTCCCTCAGCTCCATCCTCGTACTCCAGGACTCCGATACCCAACGACCGATCTACTATGTGACCAAAACACTGACCGGCCCAGAGATACGCTACCCGTGCATAGAAAAGTTGGTCTTATCCCTCATATTCTCCATACAAAAATGAAGGCCCTACTTTTAGGCACACCGCGTCATAGTTCTCACCGACCAGCCTCTAAAGAGCATACTCTAGAAACCTGATATTTCTGGACGGTTGGTAAAATGGGCTATCAAATTGGGCGAGTTTGACATTGAGTTTTGACCCAGGCCAGCCATAAAGGCACAAGCTCTGGTCGACTTCATTATCAAGACCACGACCCCGGTTCTCACCGAGTAGCTCTCAAAGAATGCAGAATAACGCATGGAGGCTCCAAAATGGGTACTCCACGAAGACGGATCATCTACAGACACAGGCAGTGGAGCGGGGGTGGCCCACACGACCCCTGACGGGTATGAGGTGAAATACTCCCTTAGACTTGACTTTTCGGCCACCAATAATATTGCTGAATACGAAGCCCTGCTAGCCGGGTTAAGATTAGCAGAAGAGTGCTCAGCCAAGAGACTAGCTATTTACAGCGACTCCGAACTAATCGTCAACTAGGTTAATGAAAACTTCGAGGCAAACAATCCACACATGGCCAAAATACTTGACCAGGGCAAGGGAGGCCACCCGCAACTTTGGCAATATAACCTTGGTCCATGTTCCGAGAACTGAAAATTGGAAGGCCGATCAGCAGGAAAGTGCAGCGGCGGTCAAAAACCTAGAACAATACTCGAGAAACATGAGGGAGGTCCTGAACGCTCCCATTATAGAATGACAGGATGAAATGTAGATCTCCGGGATGAAAAACTGGACAACACCCTACCTAGGTATCTAGCAGACAAAATATTGCCAAAAGACGCAGAAGAGGCAAGGCAAATAAAGAGAACGGCCGGCTGATACACTATAGTCGATGGGCGGTTGTATCACAGTGGCTACTCGACTCCGTACCTCCGTAGCCTAACTCCTGAAGATGCGGATTACGTCTTGAGCGAAGTGCACCTTGGAATTTCAGATCGCACGTCGGTGGAAAAAACCTAGCCTTCAAGATTATGCGGCAAGGCTG
>JAOVVI020014020.1:0-11646 GCA_028571085.2 Nepenthes alata | reverse complement strand
AAAAATTGAGTTTGCGACATGTACATGTTTGGGGATGCCCGTTTGAAGTAAGAGTTTATGATTCATATGAGAAAAAGCTAGATCTAAGGATGATCAGTGGGTATTTTATATTGAACGATTTAAAAGATACATATTTTACTGTCCATATCACAGCACTAGAATTGTGGAATCAAAAAATATAAAATTTCTTGAGAATGACTTAATTAGTGGGAGTAAGTGATCCAGAAATATAATTTTTTATAATGATTATTCAGATTCTCAATCTTTTATATCATATAATAGGTTAATTATTGTATATAACACCCCTAATGCTTAAATTTGTGTTGAACAATTAATTAATATTGTTTCACAAAATACTGATATTATTCAAGTTGACCATGATATTCAAGATTTATCAAAAATAGTTGTACAACATACTCCTATTAAGACTTTTGATATAACATTAAAAAGGTCTACTAGAATGAGAAGATCATCAAATCCTAGTGATTATATTGTATATTTACAAGAGTCTGACCATAATATTCGAGTAAAATATGATCTCAAAATATTTTCACATGCTATAAGTTATAATGAATCAGAATTATGGTACAATATCATGAAGGAAGAGATAAATTTTATGAGTTACAATGAAATCTGGGATGTTATTGAGTTGCCTAAAGGGGTGAAAGTTATTCGGTGTAAATGGATCTTTAAGATAATGAAAGACTCATTAGGTAATGTCAAAAGATATAATACAAGACTCGTTATTAAAGGATTTACTCAAAAGGAAGGAATTAATTACACGAAAACTTTTTCTTCTGTATCTATTAAAGATTCTCTTCGTATTATTTTGATAATAGTTGTTTATTTTGATATGAAATTATAACAAATGAATGTAGAAATAGTACTTCTAAATGGTGATCTAGAAGAGGAGGTTTATATGAAATAACCAAAAGGATTCTCCTCTAGTGATAGTGAGCAATTGGTATATGAGATCAAGAAGTCCATATATGAATTGAAATAAATTTCTCATCAATGGTATTTAAAATTTAATGATATTATCTCTTCATTTGATTTTGAAGAGAATACTGTGGATCAATGTATATACTAGAAGGTCAGTGAGAGTAAATTTTATTTTTTTATTTTGTATATGGATGATATTTTGTATCTAATGATAAGGGTTTGCTATATGAGGTGAAATAATTTCTCTCTAATAAATTAAAAATAAAAGATATGGGTGATATATCTTATATCATTGGCATTAAGAGACATCGAAATAGATTACGAGGTATTTTAGGTTTGTCTCAAAAGACCTATATCAATAAACTTTTATAGAGATTTTGGATGAAAGATTATTCACCAAGTGTAGTACCTATTATGAAGGTGATAGGTTCAATTTAAACCAATACCCGAAAAATAATTTTAAACGGGGACAAATAAAAAATACTCCATATGCTTCTACTATTGAAAGTTTGATGTATGCTCAACTTTGTACAAGACCTGACATTACTTTTGTAGTGAAAATATTGGAAAGATTTTAGAATAATCTATGTATGAATCACTGGAAAGCTGCTAAGAAAGTGATTAGATATCTCCAAGGTACCAAGATCTTCATGCTTACATATGACGGACTGATAATTTGAAAGTAAATGGTTACTCCGATTCAGACTTCGCTGGATGTGTTGATTTACGTAAATCAACATCTGAATATATATTTATATTTATCAGTGGAGTTGTATCCTAGCGGAGTGTAAAATAGACCCTGATTGCTATTTTTCCTATAAAAGTCGAGTTCGTTGCTTGTTTTGATGTTATAAAGTATGGTGAATGGATAAAAAATTTTATTTATGGGCTTAGAGTGGTGGATTCCATCTCAAGGCCATTAAAGATATATTACGATAATTCAACTACTAATTTTCTCGCTAAAGATAAAAAAAGTAGTACTCGAAATAAATATATCAACATTCAATTTTTAGCCACAAAGGAGTGCATTAAAGGCAAAAAAATTGCGATTGAGTATATTAGTACTGAATTAATGATCGCTGATCATCCTTTGACGAAAGGCATGCCGCCATTGAGGTTCAAGGATCATATAACTACAATGTGATTAAGTTCCATTATATGATTTTTATTGTATGGATAATAATATTTAATAAAATTTCTATTTGTTTATGATGTTTCTCAAAAAAATTTGTGTACATATTTGTTAATTATTTTGAGAAAATTATTAATTGTTGGATCAAGAATAAATATAAGGATTATTCATAAAGTAATATTACCATATTTGAATATATCTTGAGAAATATAATACATTGTAATACACGGAAGATACTACTCACTTATAGAGAACATATCGCCATGATTCATGTATTTGTTTCTTAAGAATATTGAGAATGGGGATTGATGAGTTTTGGTTAATATATTAAGTGAAATATGAACCAAGTGGGAGAATGCTGATTATTCAGTTTTCATAAAAAGATATTAATGAATTGATTATAATGGATAATAACAAGCAGTTGTGGTCCAGTTTTAAATTCTAACTGTTGTCCAACCTCCGTGGTCACCACCCATTAAACAATCTGATGGAAATTGTTTATAAAGGGGTGAATTTTGTTTTTTGGTCCCTAAGTCAAATATTCCATTTGTACACCACCATTGTGGGATATTGTGGCTTGGAAGACCAAAAAATCAGTGGATATTTTGTAGTTAAACGATGTACATGAACAGTAATTTCAATGGCCTGAGGTAAGTCGATTTGTAATTTTGTTCTGTATTTCGGTCTTCATTTGGCATAACTTTTGGATATGGAAGACCGTATCATAATTATCAATAGCTTGATCACACCACAGTCTTCAAGCATACCAGAGTTCTTGCCTTTGTCTTCAAATGCTTGACGGCGGATTCATGGTATTAATTGTTGTCATACATAGTTCTTGATAGTTTGAGTAGAGTTGTATGGTGTTGTTCTTTAATAATTAGGAATAGCCCTTAAATTTCTCTATGACTAGCTGTTAGGCCTGATGACATCCAAATACGATTGCTCATGCGTCTTCAGTTTTGACTCTAAGTTTTGTTCGGACCGTAGATAATGTCTTACAAGTCAATCTAATATTTGGGATTGGCTTGGTAGAGGCATTAATCTTTCGTCTGTGCTTATTTTGGGTAGCCCATCTAAAATGCATTGGAAACTACTTGATTAGATAGGATGTCCTCGTTCATTGACTCATCAAGTTCTATTTTAAACACTAAGGCTCGAGACCTTTTATCATATTCCGTAATAGATGATAAGCTTGCAACACATATACTCAAGAATACGTACTCTAGCTTCCTCCTCAAGATTGAGGAACACTTGTTGCCATCAACCAGGATAGGCACCACTGGTGTGAAATCCATAGGCATAAGTGTAGGGAGTAACCGTTGCAAGCTTAGATGAGTCGAAAAAGAAAGATAAATGGCGACAATAATGAAACACAGTACATAGGAAGACAATCACAAATAAAATAAAATACAAAATTTTATGTGAAAAATACTCTTCTTACTAAGAGGGAAAATCACGGGACTGTGAGTCCACAAATCTTCATTGTGTGAAATTTATTTACACAAATCCCAATACAAGAACCCGAGGTCTTGTATTAGCAGACCTAAGCAATAGCAGAAAACTCCAGTGTAAGAGTAAGAAAAACCTTTTCTCTTTTCTCTCTCTTTTCTTCACTTTCTCTCACTAGCGGCACTTACTGGTCTCTCTGATTTTACAAAGTGATTGACGAGAGTCTCTCTCAGACACACTCCCCTTGTATAAACCCTAAAAAGGAATTTTGTGATATTTTCTTAAACCCTAAAGATGCCCGACAGTCGGTCATCCTTCATGCTATCCAGTCTCCCTTTGAATTTTAGGATTTCGGTCACCTCTCGGACTAGATAGTCTAGCCAGTCGATTTCGTCTTATCAGTCTGGTCGGTCAGCTTTCGTCTTGTTAGTCTAGCCGGTTGGCTTTTTGACTCAGTATTGACTGGTCATCCTTCATCATTAGCTCCGTCATGGTTGCCCTTTGGTCTTGTAGTTCGGTTAGATGCCCTTTGGCCTGACACTTGGCTGCCAATCAGCCACTTCGCCACGTGCACAAGCTCACGTGGACACCACAATACTCAGTTTCTGTATTGTACCCAAATGAGTATTTGGTCACATATCTTATCCGATTGATATGGGCCCATACGGGAGTGACCCATACCTTAACAAACTTTCTCTCATGACTACGTCGGGACAATATTTGTTAATCTGGTAATACTGTGACAGACTTCAAGCTTCCTCCTCGGCAGCACCTTGGTCATCATATTCAACCAATTTTCTTCAGTTTTAACCATGTTGACTACTAATAACTCCGAATCAATGATATCTCGTACGCAATGATATCGAACATCAATATGCTTCGATTGGAGTGGAATGAGGAGTTTCTATAGATGTGGATTGCACTTTGATTATCACAAAGTAGTATGTACCTCTCCTACTTGAAGCCAAGTTCTCAGACGAACTTCTTCATCTATAACATTTTTTTGCTCGCCTCTGTCATAGCAATAAATTCTACCTTGGCGGTCAAGACTGCAACACACTTCTATAACTTTGATTGCCAATTGACTGTTCCTCTCACAAACTTGACCATGTATTATGAGGTGGACTTTTGGGAGTTAACATCCCCAACCATGTCAGCATCAGTGTATCCAACCAGGTGCGGCTTGTTGTCACCAAAATGCAAGCACAGTTTGGAGGTTCTCCGGAGATATCTCAATATTCACTTCACCACAAACCAATACTTCCTTCTAGAGTTTGGCAGAAAACGGCTAACTGTGCCGACGACGTAAATAATGCCCGGTCTCGTGTTACTATAGTATACATCAAGCTACCGATGGCTGATGAGTAGGGTACACCTCTCATACTTCCCTTCTCATCATCCAAGGAAGTTCATTACCGGCTGTTCAACTTAAAGTGTCAAGCCAATGGAGTGCTTACTGGCTTTGACCTCCCCCCGTTGAAATGTTAGAGTACCTTCTCAATGTAGCCCTCTTGAGACAACCGTAACTTTTTTACCTTGCGGTTGTGAAATATCTTGATACCTAAAATTTACTTCATCGGCCCCAAGTCATTCATGGTAAACGTATTACTGAGCTGCTACTTCAGCTCCTTAATCTGATATGCATTTCGACCAACAATTAGCATGTCGTCCACATAGAACAGAAGAATAATAAAGTCATCTTCAAAAAACCTCTACACAAAATGGTCTGAAATAGTTTTACGGTACCATTAACCGACTATGACAGACTTGAACTTTTTATACCACTATTTAGGGGCCTATTTCAGCCCGTACGAACTCTTCCACAAATAACACATCAGTCATTCCTTCCCCTTAATTTGGAATCTCTTCGGCTGCTCCATATAAATTTTCTTCTCGAGATCCCTTAGAGAAACGCCATTCGGACATCCAGTTCCTCCACTTCCAAGTTAAGAATAATGGCTAATCCAAGCACCACACGAATTTAAAATATCTTTACAACCAGAGTGAAGATCGCATCAAAGTCAATGCCCTTCCTCTGGTTAAAGTCTTTCACCACTAGCTTTGTCTTATACCTCAATTTTAGGCTATTCTCATCAGCTTTCAGGTGGGAGGCCCACTTGTTCTTCAGAATTCACTTCCCCTTTAGCAATTGTGTCAACTCAAAGGTGTGATTCTCATCCTGCATAACCTCCACCCACTCCATTTCGCACTCATCCTTCATGGCCTCCTCAAAACTCTCAGCTCCCCTCCATCTGTGAGCAATACATATTCATTATCCAATAGACGAATAGAGGATCTTCGGTCTCTTGAGGATCACCAGAGTGGGACAGTCTTGACCGATTTAGCAACATCATGAGTAGTGTCATCCTCATCCCCATCGGGTGTCAGAGCCTCCCAATTTCCATCCTCCTTTGCAATGCTTTGACCACTGACCTGCTGATGGACTGACGTCAGTTGCATAGACTCAACACTTGTCTCCCTAACCCAGCTACTGACACTGTTCAAAGAGACCTTTGTCTTCTTGCCAAAATCTTCTATCGTTTCATCTTCAATGAACACTAAATCACTCGACCGAATAAGCTTTTTCTCAACTGGATCATAAAATCAATATCCCAACTCGTCTTCCCCATAACCAAGGAAGATGCATTCCCTCGTCTTTGGCTCAAGCTTCCTATTAGACCACACATTCTCTGGGATTTTCCATTCAACGGGCCGCTTGGTGATTGATTGATAATATAGGCCACTACCTTTAAAGCTTCCCCTCCAAATGATCCGAGGAGGTTCGCCTCTGAGAATATATAGTGAATTCTCTCCATCAACATTTTGTTCATCTACTCGACCAGCCCATTCAACTGCGGCATTTTCAGTGGGGTCCTTTGATGCCGAATACCATGAGAGCAATAGTATGCATCAAAAGGTCTGATGTACTCACCACCGTTATCACTCTGGATGTACATCAATTTCTTCACCGTCAACCTCTCCACCAAGGCATGAAAGTGTTCAATAAACTAGGGGCTTGATTCTTCACCTTCAGTGAATACACTCACAACTTTCTTAAATAATCATCAATAAATGTAATGAAGTATAGTGTTCCTCTGAGCGACTTCTCCTTGAATGAACCGCATATATTGGTGTGAACCAACTCAAACAATTTGACCTTCATGGTGGATGAGTCTTCATGAAACAAAACTCACTGTTGCTTTCTTGCTAGACAATGAGGACAGGTCTTTAGCTTAGCTTCCTTTATACCTGGGAGGAGGTCCTTCCCAGCTAGACTATTTAGTCCCCTTTCGCTCATGTGGCTCAGTCGATGGTGCCACAAGTTTGAAGACTCATCATTGCTCGCAACATAGACCTCTTGTAACGGCCCAGATTCTAAAATATAGAAAGTCCAATTCATTAAGTCAATATAATTAAGGAGTAAAGAAAAATTAATCCGGTCAATGTCAGTTGACCGGGAGTGATGATAGAGCCATGCCAAGTTGTGAAGGAAGAGTTGACCGGAAAATATGATGAGAAAATTAATTTGGTCAATGCCTGTTGACTGGAAAACGTGAAGGAAAGCTTATCCGGTCAACACCAGTTGATCGGAAGGGGAAAAGGAGGTCGGAAGTGTCGAGATGAGAGAGAGAGCCATGAAGGCCGGCCGACGTGTAACCCAACTTACGGTCAATGCAGCCTTGACCAAGTTCTAAATAGGCATAATTTCGGAGACCATGAACCGTTAGAGATACGTTCAGAGCTTTTCTTTTCTGACGCTTAAAATTTGGGCACTCAGTTCGAATATGACCGAAATCGTAGCATTCACGGCATTAGATTCCTTGGGGTTTATTATTTTTTGGAATATTTAGTTTCCTTTTTCTCTTTCTTAGTCAAAGTATAAGACAAATTATTTCTATAATGTACCAAATTTTTGGGATCTTTTGTCATCAAAAATATAAGGACCAAATTCTTTTTGTGGTGAAAGAATGGAAAAGAGGTGAAGGGAAATTAATCTGGTCAATGCCTGTTGACCGGAAAATATGATGAGAAAATTAATCCGGTCAATGCCTGTTGATCGAAAAACATGAAGGAAAGCTTATCCGGTCAACACTATTTGACCGGAAGGGAAAAAGGAGGCTGGAAGTGTTGAGACGAGAGAGAGAGCCATGAAGGCCAGCCGACGTGTAACCCAACTTGCGGTCAACGCAGCCTTGACCAAGTTCTAAATAGGCATAATTTCGGAGACCATGAACAGTGAATTCCATAGACCTTGATCTCCGGAGAACATTGAACTCGAGGGATAGAGTTTCCGGAGACCTTGATCTCCGGAGATGGCAAAGGAAGAAACTTTCAGAGACAATGAAGATAATTTCCGGAGACAGTAAAGGGAGAATTTTTGGAGGCCATATGTGAAGTTCCGGAGACCTTGATCTCCGAAGATGTTAAAATTGGAGACTTAAGTTCTGGAGACCTTGATCTTCGGAGATGTTGGATTTGGAGACTTTAGTTCCAGAGACCTTGATCTCCGGAGATGTTGATTTTAGAGACCTATGTTCCAGAGATCTTGATCTCCGGAGATGTTGAAATTGAAGACCTAAGTTCCGGAGACCTTGATCTCCGGAGATGTTGAAATTGAAGACCTTAGTTCCGGAGACCTTGATCTCTAGAGATGTTGATTTTGGAGACTTAAGTTTCGGAGACGATGAAGACAACTTCCGAAGCCGATTGAGGAGCTCTCCGGAGACAAATTTCGGAGCAGACTGACGAGTTCTCTGGAGAAGATTTCCGGAGAAAATTAAAGTCTTCTGGAGACCTTTTCCATAGGCCATTCAGACGGCTTCCGGAGGTGATGAGCGTAATTTTAGGAGACGTAAGGGAAACTTATCCGGTCAACGCCAGTTGACCAGAAATAATGAGGAAGCTCTTACAAAACGTAAAGTCAGGAAGACCATGCCTAAGTAGGTAACCGACTTTCAACCACCCCCAGAGTGGTTGACCTGCCCTACCTACTACCGTCAGACCAAAGGCTCATAAATAAGAACTAGAGTGTGTAAGGAAAAAGGCTAGGAAGAGACTCTCGGCCGAGTTTCTTAGTGAAGGAACCAAGAATTCCAGGATGAAGTAAATAAATTCAGGCAAGTGTACCCCCCTTGTTTTAAGTTCATGATTTAATGTAAGCATACTCATCTTTCTGTAGTTCATATTTGTAATGCAAGTATGTCTGATTTTTTATGAACTTATGTTACGGTATGCATGATATTCGTTCTGATCATCTGAATTAAGGAAGAATTTCTTTTAACACCATGTTTAAAGGAAGCTCTTTTTTGTGTTTTCATAAAGATCTCCATTTAACCTTACTTACTTGTATAAATTCTAGCCACGAACAAGCTTTCAAGATATCTGATTTGAATATGCATAAAAGACCTCTGGCTTTTGATATATGACCTTTGCCTTTTGATATGTGACCTTTGACTTTTGATATATGACCTCTGGCTTTGTTAAAGAAAAGATATTTGGCTCTTGATATATGACCTCTGGCTTTGTTAAGAAAAGGTATACGGCTTTTGTTAAAAATGACCTCCCGCTTTTGTTAAAAAGGTGTCCGTCTTTTGATAAATGACCTCCAATTTTTAACATAAGACCTCCGGCTTTGATAAATGTGACCTCCGACACTTTGATAAAAGATCTTCGATTTTAAGACGTTAAAGAAAGGGCTTTACGGACTTCAAATATTGAAGTTAAGAACAAAGGCTACAAGAACAAGGAGAAATGTATGTAATCCATACAGCAAGTGAAACTCTACAACTTTGGACTTTTGAACTATGATAGATGGCCATTGAATGATATAAACTAAGAACTGAGTTTCCATTAAGCTTACTGTTAAAATTGGATAAAGGATATTGGAGTGACACTCGAGGATTGCCCCTGGGCCACGGGGGAATTTCTTGTGACACAAGGCTTATGGACTACTGCCCTGTATGCTAGGTAAAAGGCATTACCGCCCACCTCTGGGAGTATAATAGGAGGATACGGCTTTAGGTTGTGGGGTAGCACACAACCCTTCCTCGATGTTATCTGCTCCCGTTCGATCCCTAAAGATGATAATAATTTCGTATGATTTTATGAATTTTTTGAAGACAAAATAATAAGAATAAGAACAAAGATTTCTGAACTTAAGAAGAAATGATATAGTAATTTTCGTATACTAAGTTTATGTTATGAACCTCTACTTTGATCCAATGATATGTATGTTAATATTTTCTGCATGTGAGTACCTTGCTCGACTTTGTAGCTCACTCTTTCTATTTTTTAGATGATGAAAAGCTTATAGAGGATGACATTGAATAAAGTCATGTGGTATAGTTAGACGACATAGTTGGCCGGAGCTGATCAGCGAAGGAATGAAGAAATTGATGTATTTTCTTTTGGTGTTTTGGGAAAGACTTGTAAAATATTTTCGCTATAAAAGAATTAATGAATATTAGTGTGTTTCCATAATTACATATGGGAAAATGAAGTTAACATTCCTAGTAGCATCTCATTTTATGTCAAGGTCTTCATGTCCGCCCAACCTTAATGTTGGTCGGTCAAGTATGAGGTTAAAACTTTGATGGCCAACTCAAGGAGTTGGGTCTTAAACGATCTTGTGTACGCGATGTAAAGTATGTATAAAAGAAAATAAAAAATTTTATATCCACCTAGTTAGTATTTATACCGTATATGTTGTAAAGATTAGGCTTGACGACGGTTGTATGTTGGTGGAATACGTCCCGGGTCGTCACAAAAGATGTAAGAGTCTTGTGTTGTAATGCCGCAAGTCAAGCTTGTCTAGGGCCTTAGTTTGCCTATGGCCGCTTGCCTTGTGTCCTTAGGATTAGGAATCCATGTAAGCCTAGTGGCAGTTTTTTAAATGTTGTATAGTGACATTCTTTTAATTATATAGTTTTCAATGTACAGCTCGTTATTCAGGAATTCTGAGGCCACGAGTCAATTCTAGGGATTGAATAAACTATAGAGTAGGTTTCAGTACAATGAAAACAAATTATGTACTCAAAAGTCCTTTATGTTAGTTCAAACAAAGCGATGTATCCTCGTGTTAGGAGGAATTTTTTTGAAAAATGCTATTTAGGGGAGACTAGTCAGCAAAAGGTTGGACTAGCTCACCGTTGAAGGTACGTAAGGCTCACTCCACGGGCTACATTGTAGCTTGTAAATACATTCAAATTAATAGAAGTAGCCTTTTCAAATCAAATCGTGCCTCATTTAGATTTCGTTGCCTCGATTATAGATTTACTTGCTTGTGGCTTTCTTCTTGCTTGTTTGCTTTCCTTTTCCTTCTCTAGAAGAATACTACCTCAGTCTCTAATGCGCAATCAATCGATTGCTTGCTTCCTATCAATCTTGATTCCAACTTAGCTGTCTTGCTTGTTTACTGCTTCCTGTCCGGATATCTCTTCATCACTGTAATTGTAAATAAGTCTTATTGCTTGGTTGAGCCCATCCAGGCCTTTTGTCCTTATTCCGAGCGAGAGAAAATCCAATGCATTCTTTTCGATACACAATACGGTTCGACTACACATTCACAGTAGATAAGTCATGAATTCGTGCGGGACTTACTACACCTATTTGTAGATCAGGATTTGAACCTGAATGCCCTTCTTCCTATGGTTAGTTAGGCAGACGCCTTCCTATCTTTCTTGACTATAAAGCAATGTAGTGCTAGACCTCAAAACTGTCATCGCTGGACTAGCTATTTCATTCATCTTTCATTTCTGGTCATCTCTCTCATCTTTCACTGCTAGGTTAGCTAGCCTATTTCATAGTTGCAGGTGGGAACGTTAAATACTGCCTTCGATCTGTTGACCCAAGCAACCTCGCCCCTCATCGCTTGTTTGAGAGCTATAAATTCATCGGTGAGATTGCTAGCCAAGGGAGATCTATTTGATTGGGAAGGATATCAGAGGTGCAATCCAAAAATTACATGTGTTAAGTATGGAGAGTAGATTCACTTCACTGATGCTTCGATCACTTCTCAACCAAGGCTTATTCCTATAGATATTGAAGAGATAGATCTCAAGGAAGCTTTGAACTACTTCCACACAAGGAAAGAAAGACTAATCGATAGTACTACCAATGGT
>JAOVVI020014019.1:0-11646 GCA_028571085.2 Nepenthes alata | reverse complement strand
AACTCGATACTCTCATCTGAAAGGAAGAAGAAGTAAGAGTGAGCTAACAACTCAATAAGTGAATCATACTTCGATAATCCATGATAAATGAACAATGAAAACGATAATGGGATGGAGGAATGGCAAATAAAACAATTTTGAAATGGGAAAAATATGTAATTTCAATTTAAGAGGGAACATGGGAGGAAGGGGACATTCGGGATCGCATGAATCGTATGTTAACATTAGACATGTTTTTATAAACCTTTATTATTTTCATTAATCTTTGCGGATAATGGCCAATAGGTCGTACTAGCTAATGATGCAAGAGAACGATGAAATGATCATGATACTCCACATGATCTAAGGTAGTAAGGGCTTATTCTTATACCCAACCGAGGAGTCATCTACATATCATGCCTATAAACGGGTTGATAAACGCCGCATTTCCTCGGGGTACCACGGCAATCATCATTCTTTCACAGTACTATCATAGGGTGTACCAAAGACATTGCTCGCTCCCATGAGCAGCCAGAACACACGGCCAAAGTATTCCTTGGATTTCCACCGTGATGGACGTGACAAGCCAGAGAATACAATCAAATAAACATAAGTCCATGGTCTTGATTTCATTATTCTATTTCCATTTAAGGGAAAGTCCACCACATCTAATTTACAATATCTCCTGCCTTTTAGGAGATTCAATCATTCACATATCATATTGTGGACTTTTCTCCGATCACACATACTATTATTATCTTTCCTTTAGATAATTCATTCACAATATCTCCAATCAGGAGATCAATTTGATCACATATTCAATTGTGATTTTTCCCTTCACATATTTGCATAGTCTTTATCTTTCATTCGAATTGAAATCTTTTCATGACTAAACGTAATGTACAAGTATCATAAGTATAGAGAAGATTTAGAATTCTTACCATCGTAAGGAATATTGATTCGAAAGACTTTCGGATACACATTTCCTTTGTATTTGCACATGCCAAAACTTCCAGATTATACCATGGGACTTATAGAGGTACATATAAATATATGTCAATTAATTAGCATTTAAACATGGGACTTTATGCAAAATATTGTCCATTGACCTCGATGAATAGTATTTAGATACATATATTGGTTAATCCTTGATAATCAGGACACCCAATGGGCATATCCTCAAATTCACAACATAGGTAATTATTATACTAAGTCACTTGATACATTATTACCCAGATTAATCCAATAACAAAATCGAGGCACAGGTTAGGGTCTCCACGAACGGGACTTTACACATAACCACAAATTTAGATATCCAATAAATAAATTAGCATATCTAGATTATGGACAATCCAATTCTAATCCCGAATGTAGCAAATATCCCAAAGATTCCATGGGTTATGTGCTCGGCCGTGGGTTTAGGGTTTCACAAACGAAAATTTACACATAACCACAAACCCGGGTTCCCCATCAATAAATTAACACATCTAGGCTGTGGGTAATCTCATTCTAGTCCCAAATTTAACAAATAACCCAAATTTTTATGGGTATCACGATCAGCCTCGGAGATTAGGGTTTGCATCGTCCGAAAACGCCTCAAATCTATATTTTTGGGTTCCAAATTTACATATATGCATAATTAGGGCAAGGGGAATATAAAATATAAATCTAAGAGGGTATCAGAACGATGATACCCAAAGAAAATAAGACGGAAGTATAAGAAAATAAAAGATGAGGGTATGAGTGCACTTACATCGGTCCGTTCTATCACTTTTCTAACTGCCTCTCAGACGGATTCGGACCCGAAAGCCTTCATTTTCTCCTCTTCTCCTTCGCATGGCTCCCCTCCTTCACCGATCACCCGCAGCTGCTGCTGCTCCATACCGCTGTCAGCCGGCCACCACTGACCCGTGCACCACCTCCGTTGGCACTGCTCTCCTCCTCTCTCTTTCTCTCCCTCAAAACCCTCGCCCAAACCCTCTCTTTTTCCCTTGCTTCTCTCCCGATCTTCCCTTCTTCTATTTTCCATCGTTATTATTATTATTATTATTATATATTACATTTTTTTAATCCCAAAATTTAAATCAATACTCGAGCGATTAAATGGGTGCACTTCAGATACCGGTCCAACAATTCTAAATATTCTCTAAAATTTTTATAATATTTAATTAATTTTCTATCACACACAAATTATCTAAAAATAAACAAACCTAAATTAATTCAGATAAAAATATTCAGGCTATTATGCCAGGTCTCTCAAGAATTGGTAGAGGTACCCTTTATAGATGAGGGCCTTGATTTCTCTCTACAGAGTTTGACATTCCCCGGTGCTGTGACTCGAAGATCAATGGTAAAAACAGTACTAAACTGATCTCCTCTTTTCGAACTCTTGAACTATTTTGACCACTTCAAGAACTTCTCGTCTTAAATTTGTATGAGGATGTTTGTCTGGGTGTCATTTAGTAGGGTTAGGTTCAGAGGCCTGACTTTTCTTCGAACACCCAACTCTATCCTCGGCTATTTCTTGGGATCTCAGGTGCTAGAGTTGTATCCGTTTCTCTTCTTCCCACTTGCTAATCCCAGATGGTGGTCCATGCGCTTCGGCCTCTATGCCTTGCTGGCCTCTTTGGCGATGATATATGTATGGGTGATGATCTCTTTCTCAAGGAAGGTCTTAGACTCTTAAAGCACCAAGTATTTAAACCGGGATCAATATCAACGACTTACCCACCGGGGTCGATATCAACAAAGCATTCTCCAAGAATTGGGGTGGAACACACAAATAGCATTCAAACCTAGGAGCCACAAAAAAATGCGTAGCCCCAGGGTCAATCAACACATGAGCCATGGAATTAAAAATTTGCAATTTACCTTCCACCATAGACGAGTTTGCCCTAGCATCACAGGTCGTCATAAACTTTTTTAGAATCTGGCGGCCTCTGATCTGAACGCTCCCACCTCTGAGACTATGGGCAATCCTTTGCATAATGGCCCTCCTGGCCACACTCAAAGCATACTCCGCTCTGCCAGTGAAAAACTTGTCCGATATGGTTCTTCCAACATTTCTCACAGGCAGACTTTGTGAAACGAAACTTGGGAGGAGAAGACATCTCTCCGGATGCCTTTCCCTTATCTTTTCCCTTAAATTTTGATGACGAGCCTCCTCCTTGAAAACTTTGGCTCTTGTGCTGAGATTTCTTTGTAAAATACTACTCCTTGAGTTGTTTCTGCTCTATCAATAAAGCCCTATCCAAAACCTCGGCATACATCTTCAACCGAAAAAGGGCTAACTACTTCCGAATCGATTCCTTCAACCCTAATTGTTTGCAGAGATTAAACTCTTTCTTCACATAAGCAATAACTGTAAATGCACATCACTTAGATATAATTAGTATAATTATATAGAAAAAGCAATCCTTTGTCTAGGACTTCGATTCAATAATGGGTTTTATTTGGCGACTAAATTGACACTCGAATCGAACACAATTTTCTATTATAGAGAATTCATGTGCTTGGGAGATTCAATAAATTTTTTGACGATTGAATGCGCCTCTATAGTCCTATATTGAGTAATTGCCGAACTTCAATATAATTGAAGGGAAAGAGGGAAGACTAGCTGGGATCTAGAGGCCACTTGGGAAGCCATTGCTAATTCTCGTCCGGACCTTCTCTTGATGAACATTGAAGACAATGTTATTTTGCTAGAACGTCAATGTTATGTGCTCGTCGATACACCTTCCGAAGCTGGACGGCAATCTTAAGCATAGTACCCGAACCTAATATGACAGATCTCATTACTGACACTATCGACGTAGCTGCTACTCAGTCGAGCCAAAAAAAGACCTTATATTAAATATATAGTTCACTCTTCACACACCTATTATACATCACATTATACATATTTTTAGTAGCATTTTGGTTATGTTGTTTTGTGGTGCACGGTTACCGTGCAGTTGTCCTCTATTTTTTACATATATATTTTCCAATTTTCTCTGATCTCTCTCTCTCTGTCTTTGTCTCTGCACCCATTTCCCTTTTCCCTCTCGATCTCTTTCTCCTCTGTCCTCAGTTTGCTTCTCTTTCCCCTTTGCTCTCTCCCTCTCTTACACTCACGTTCTCACTGTATTTTTCCTCCTTCTCTGCCAGAACTATCATTCCCTTAGGCAACACTACTTTTCGCCTGCAATTTCCTCGATACGGCCATAGAGCACGTATCTGTGTGTGTGTGTGTGTGTGTGTGTGTCATAAATAAAAAAAGCACAATTTTGGTATGAGAAACAATATAATAAAAGA
Source organism: Nepenthes alata (assembly GCA_028571085.2). NCBI lineage: Eukaryota > Viridiplantae > Streptophyta > Magnoliopsida > Caryophyllales > Nepenthaceae > Nepenthes > Nepenthes alata. The sequence goes on along the minus strand of JAOVVI020014019.1, from coordinate 7,374 downwards.
AGTAAGTTATCATAGCCTTGTAAGAAACTTATCATTAAGCAAATAACGCAAATAAATTCAATTGATACACGTGGATCATGTACAACTAAGATATTTTCAGGTTTTTGATGGTTGTAATGAAATTTTAGATTTGTAGCTATAAATATAAATTGAGGAATTGGGCATTACAAATATGCTACTTGTTTTTTATATTTCTTGGGAATTCTTTCATCTCTTGGAAATCCAAAAATCAACACATGGTTTCTAGGTCCTCTGTTGAACCAAACTATCTTTCCATGGCTTCCGCTTGTTGTGATGTAACTAATCTTGCTTAGGAGAGATTTCACTATTGTTCATGCAAAATTTGCCTTTCTATTTATTTTGTAATTAATTATGTTAGTTTGTGAAATCACAATTCTGTTATATGACCTGGCTATTTTGTTAGCCAAGATTCAATTTCGTTCCACTATATACATATATATATATATATAATTCTGTATGTAGACATTATCTATTAATGTAATGGGAAACATCAGTTTCTCCTCCTCGACCATTAATCTCCGTTCGCTCCTTTTGGTTTGCTATCTCATGTTTCATCTTTATTTTCTTGGTGTTGATGACCTTGGCTTGCTCTGATTTGAACATGTTCTGTTGGCATGAAATTGATCACCAGCGTTCCCTAATTTGTTCTGGAAACTAACTTCAAAATAGCTTCCATGATAAGCACACACAGGCCACATGCTTAGTTTTTGCATTTATGGGGAGCATGCCAAGGGTGAAAAGCAATTTATACAGATGAGGAAGGTTCAGGTCATATCAAATCCATGCTTTTGCTAAGTCGATCTTTGATGTGCTCAGAATTCAATGTGTTTAGATGAATCTTTAATCAGCTGAAAGATGGCCATGCATTTGTGTTCTAACTGCATGCTTGGTTGGTGACAAGGCAGGATTCGTTGGCGGTGCTGCAATTTCGTCCTCCCTCTTGGACTTTGAGCTAAGATATCAAATTTATGGTGCAAAGGCCCATTTATGCTGTGCAACCCATGGTTTAAGCTGTTATCGCTTTGTAATATATGAGAGTTGGGTTGCAGTCTTAATCTTACGGAATTTGAGGCTAATGATCATTATTGCTATAGTTAAGTAGGATAGTTATGCAAAAGCAGTTAAAAATGGACTTCACCTCCTTTATTTTAATGCCTCTTCGGTGGTTGAATCGATTGGAGTTTTCATGGTAAGCATGACCAATGATAAATGTCATTCTTTTACCAACAGAGGGGCATCAAACTGTGTTCCTCCGCTCGGTTGGCGTTAGATTTGTTGGTACTTGATAATGTACCACGGCCATCCTCTCCATATTATTGGGAAACCCAGAGTCAACTGTCCTCCACAAAAAAATTTCTTTGAGCACTGACCAGAAGGTGGGCAACTTAGTATCATATATGATCTTGAGTCTAGAATTGTCAGATGCGATCGAAGTGGCTAACGGCTAAGTTTGTATATTCTTTCTTCTGTTTCTATATTTTTCTGACTCTTCCCATAACGCTCTGGAGTGCTTGCCCGAAACAAATCTAAAAATCATGACAAGCGGGTCATCTCTCCTCCAAGGGAAAACAATATGACCTTCATGCATTGAATTCCTTGTGCCAGAACAGAAGACTGAGGTCCGCGTTGCCGCTATGTTCCTGTTATATGAAAATCATGCTGTGTTGTTACAAGATCCCCTCCAATAAGGAATATTCTTATCTTAGAATAGTGAAATGGCAAGCCAGTTTTAGAATTGGAACCTGAATATGCAAGATTAAAACAAGAGAAAGGTTGAGCTTCTCGGAGCATGCTTGCCGAAGGCTGATTTTTCTGCAAGAGCAAGATCACTTGTACGAGTAATCTTCCATTGCAAACCACTATCTTTTTTTTTTCTTCTGTTTTGTTTTATTTAATGAGTTCATCCAAGCCCTTCCCCTCCTACGAAGGCACCCACTAGCTCCCATTTGAACTTCCACATAAAAACCTGCAAGATATATTAATTTCTGAACCTGTGAACAGCATTGCTCTCGCAGGCCTCCTTTTTTATCAACTCAAACTCCAGTGCTGCTTTTTTAATTACTTTGCAAAAACGCGACATCTCAAATTCATAGTTCCGCTGAATTGCAACAATGAAAGAAGACAACGATGTGCGATTACAGATAAGAAAAACATCCTCTCTGTATCCAAAACTAGGAGAAAAACGGACGTACTAAACGAAGAAGAAGGAATCGGAGGTAGAAAGGAAGAAGAACACCAGCTAGCTCCTTGGAGATCCACCCCAAAGAGACTGCCAGAACACAGGCCAATTCTTCTGAGCTTCCTTCCAACCCAATAGGGAGCCCTCCCTCCTAGGATCCCAACTGGAAGATACTATCCCATAGCTCACGCCAAGAAGGGCTGACCCAAAGAAGAAAAACGACACAATAAAGGGCACCCATGTGGGCACATCGATTTTCAACCCAGCTTTCAGGTAATAGAAGAAGGGGAAAAACAGTAGTCCCAAGAGCAATGGAATCCCAACTGAGAATGCTATTCTGCTTATCATCCTGTTTGTCACTATCTCTGGTATTATGCTTTCATCTTCTTCTTGCTCCTCCTCCTTATCATTATCATCATCATCTTCTTTTTCTTCATTTCTATTGAGCTTCTTTCTCTTCCTGATCTTCTTTGTGAGTGCTCCAAAACCTCTGGGGTTCCTCAGAGTTGCAGAGATTTTGATGGAACGTGTGAAGGGCGTTCGATTTCGGTGTAACTTCGGTGTGTGGATAACAGACCATTGACGACCAGGGCCACTGTACCTTGGTAAGTTTGATGAAGAAGACAGAATAACCGACGGTGGAGCTCTAGGAAATTGGCACCGTTCCATCGTTTGAGATGGATGACTGTCCGCGACTGTTGCTGTGATAAAGAACATAGAGCTTATCTTCTGGGAGGTGCCCGGCCAAGTTACCAATTTAGCCCTATCATTTTCGTTTTGGGTGGAAGCCCTCTCATTTCGTTCTTAAAAATCGGAAGAAAAAAAATTCCTCAAGTAAAAAAAAAACAAAAAAAACGTCATTGAAACAACTAGCAATCGTCATCCCCCCAATCATCGTTAATATTTCATTTTTTGACTTAAAAAAACACAAAATTCTCTCTCTTTCAACAAAATGGTAAATTCGTAGTTCTCAGTAAGAATTCAAAATGAGTTAAAATTTTTAATCTCAATTAAACATATATCTTTAATAATCCCATTAAAAATTAAAATTAATATCATAAACTCAATAAATATGCAAACAATCTTTTTATAGTTCTTACCTATCATTGTTCAAAGACTACTGTATTTATATCCCCGTTTAGTTAAATAAATAATATAAAATTCCTAATATCTCAAGACTATTAATGCACCCAAAAAATATGACATATTGTGTCACACATCAAACTCAAAAAATATGACAAACAACCAACTCATATGGTATATAATAAAATCTGATGCAACTCTTTGATATTCCACTGATATTATAATGCAATAGTTATACCAATATAAATATTCTATCATAATCAATATAACCTCACATCTATCATAATATAGAATTTAATATCAAAAAACTGCAAACCATATTATAGAGTCACAGATTTTATATTGTTTAATACATTTTAATATAATTTTCTCAACTATAGCCATAATCATGAGCTGATAAAAACAATTTCAATACTCAAACTCATGTATTAACAATCAAAAATCAAAATTGTAAAAAATCAAGAGAACTTCGAGGCACGGATAATAATCTGAGTCTAATGTTTGAGTGTTGGCTCGTACTCCACATGGCAAAAGTTGATATTCAAATACTAGTCGCATACCAATCAAACATCAAAAGACTATAAACTTTTATTCGGTTTTTAATTAAGTGAGAGTTTAACAAGCTAAATAAAAAATCATTTAAATACAAAGATTAAGACTCATATGACATCTAGAAGCTCTTACGAGCCGGATTTAACAATAATCAATTGTTAAAATAAATGGATTTCACTAAAATTCAAAGAAATATAGAAATTGGATAAAATTATCCTAACAAATGATTAATATTTGAATATTACATCAAATATTAGATTAGAAACAAAAAGAAACGATTTCACATTCAAATGATTCTTGAATATAATTGAAATGTTAATATTATTAACCAGGTTATCTCTTAATAAATTTGAATAAAAATTTAATATATATATATATATATGAAATTAAACATTAAAATACAATTACATATCATATTCCAATTTCATGCATTGCTCTTCATTTCTTCCAAAATTTTTTTGATTTATATAACATTTCACTTTGCATCATGTCATATGATTTGAAATGAACATTTCATACTCTGAATACCATAAAGAAACCACAAGAATTATGCCAATTTATGATTATTTGAAAGGAAGAAGATAAGTTATTAGAATTAGAATGTGATTTTCCAAAAAAAATTATAACTTAAAATTTTTAGTACCTTCGTACAATAAAACATGAATTCATGAAATAATAACACTTAAATTGAAATTGGCATGAAGATTTAATTCATGAAACATATCACAGCCAATTAAAAATTAAGAAGGAGAAAGAAGAGGAAATGGCTTACAAGTCAATTGATTTTTGTTCTTCCCTACAATTAAATCCTTTAAGATCTTAAAAGATGAAAGTCAAGCGGCAACTTCTTTCTTTCTCTAAATTTTCTCTCATTCTTTTCTTTTGATATGCTTTAAAAAAATTGTCTGTTAATTGTGTGAGACAAGTCTTACTTAGGATTAGGAATCTCTTATTTTTATACATTTGTAACCAAGCAAACATGTCTTAACTATTAAAATTATGTTATTTTTAACATTATCTAAACGCCCAACAGTGGTAAACATAACTCTCTCTCAAAATTTGCATTAAATTAAAAATTGGTTTGTTTTGATGTTTGAAATGCTACATTGAATGCCGAATTTGATTTATTAAATAATGACGAACGCATGAGACGAGGTAAAGGCTACAAATAGGTTGCCATGCTACGTAGGGAGGGTTGTGGAATGAGATAACGAAACTACAGGCTCACTGAATCAGAATCCCCACCTTCCTCCTTACTGGTTTTTTTTTTTTTTTTTGGTTTCTTCTCCGGTTTTTCTGCAATTTAACTATCCTATTAGATAACACCACATTTTCCAGAAAAGGGAGAAAGAAAATGTGCGCCTCAACCCATGACATCTGCCAGGTAAAGATTATACCCCATCGGATAATATGTACGACTTGGAAGGATAGAAGGATTCACACTCTGCAACCCCGGACTTCTCCCAATTGGCATTTTTCTCATCTCTGGTAGTACCCTTGGTTTCTGTATTCTTTACGATCACTTAAAACGTCGTTAACGCTTTAGGTTTAGGTTACTCATTCTTTCTTTTTGGTTCATTTCTTAAGGAGCAGTAGCTCTGCAATCATTTGGCACTGCAACTTTTAAATCATCTAGCACATGCTCTACCGTGCATTTAAATATGGTCTGTAATATTTCTATGAGCAATTTTCCATGCCTGCCTAGGAGTCAGCTTTCCCATTAACCTTGCCACTATAATTCCCCCTCGGAATATGCCTGAGGACACTTGGTAGTACATAAAATTATTCTTTAGGCTTCCCTGGAATGTGGTTGGTTGGGCACGACTCCATAGGCTGCTCTACCATCCCACGGGGTCAACGAGTCCCAACCGGCCTTATTCCCAAAAACTCACCTCTTCATAACTCTTTAGGCCTCTCCATAAGAACTTGAACGGATTGGCACTGGACAGTAGGATGGCTTTTATGCACGCTCAAGGATTGAAATCAGCCAGAAACAGCTTCCTTGCTCAAACTTGAAACCCCATTAAAAAAACCGTCCATGATATACTTGAGAATGCCATTCCAGGAAGGTGTTAAGACTAGAATAACACGAGCATCATAATTGACAAATAGGAGACGGCAGCAATGTGAAAACATCACCTCTTCTCTGCCCACATCCATTCTACTAGTACTGGCATATATTTGCCCCACGGAAGCCAGGTAAATTAAAGGATATCAAAAAGTTTCTGCCAACAATCAACATATAATGCCATTCTTTGCTAGAATTTTAAGGATATGCCAATGCATAGAAGGATATATATTTAAAAAGAAAAAAACTGTACAACCTTTATGCCCTTCTCTTCGTTGTAGTGTACCACTCCATTCCCCTTTACCCTTACGACTTCCCCTATGGATACTTGAGTTTCTCTTTACCTGCCAAATCTTTGTATCTTTACCATCATGAGTTTCGTGCATGAATGAAATCTGGTCACCACTGCTTCTTAACCTTTTTCTTTCTCTTATTGCTGCTGCTCCCGCCTCCGCCGCCATCCACACTACTCTTGGAGCCACTGTTGGCTCCCATTTGTGCACCCGCACTTGAAGTACTGTCAACAAAATTGTCAAACATTCCTGCCTGTACTGCATTCTGTAACCACTCAAAGAACCCTTCTTCTGTCATGTTCTCTTCGGCATTCGATGCAGTTACCCCCCCTCTCCTATATGACATTCCCTTTCCATGGTGGTTGTGCTTAGTTACATTTGTGTTGACATGGAAGGTTGGTTTGTGAGAGTTAGCTGGACATCTCATTCCCTGTATAAGAAAAAAAAAAAAATGCAATCAAACTCAAATTACAGTAGGCTAACTAGCAATATGACCATAAGTACCCAAGGATGGCAAATTGGAACACTAAGGCAACTGGCTACAAGAGTTCTTATGGTCATGCACTATCGATGGTAAACATATTAACACTGGCACAGAATATTTTACCCACCAAAAAGATAGCTTTCACATATGTTACCTTATTTTTGACTTTGTTCCTGCGTGGAGAGGGGATATAATATCCCATAAATATTTTATTTTATTTTAATGTTCTATATATTGCACAATGTCAATAATCAAACTAAACAGAACTAACATTGTCCCACTAACTAAGGTCAACAACATGGATTCTTCACCTTAATTCGATTAATATTATTTCCACCACATTAGCAGATTGACTTTTTTAACCTGCTGAATTGCAAGTAAATTACAAATTTGACATTGATATGAAAGTGTAGTGCAATGTGTAGTCTTACTTACGAAGTACCTCTTTCACCACTGATGCAAATGCCACACGCATTCTTACCAGCCTTTACGAATAACAAAGTGAATATCTTCTTTTTTTTCCATTCTATATAAACCCTTTTAGGTTTCATTATTCACCCTTGAGGAGCCATATCCGTAGTTGGGCACCCTGCTCTAGTGTGATTGACAAAAAGGCCAGCCTAGGTTTGCTCTGCTTCCTTTATACCCGAAAAGATTGAAAGCCTAGTCAAGCCTTGAGATCACATTGTCTTCT
>JAOVVI020014018.1:0-10419 GCA_028571085.2 Nepenthes alata | reverse complement strand
CTATGATCGGTTTAACGAGAGAATCAGGTGTATAACTGGGTTACCTTATGACACAAAAGTCAAGGACATCATCAAACAGGGTGATTGGATGTGGACTAACCCATTTGATATGGAGGTTGCTGGTATTCTGGAAAGCATGTCTCACTATCCCCCCGATCCATCATGTAGTGATGTGGCGCTTTGAAATGCCGCTCGTAATGGGGTTTTCACGATTAAATCTAATTATGGGCTTTTCCAAGAGCCCAAAGGAGAGGTGGCGTGGTCTAACCTTGTCTGGGGCCCCTTGTACATTCCGGCTCATGCCTTCATTCTTTGGCTGGCTATTTGACAAAGGCTTAGCACGCTGGATAGGGTAAGCACTTTCCTTCATCTTCCAGTGTCCTGTATCCTCTGTTCCAACAATTGGGAAAGTCATGATCACCTCTTCTTTGATTGCCCGTTAACTGTGGCCGTTTGGCGGCTAATGCGCCGTAAGGCGGGTGTTAGCTGGTCTCATCCTTATTGGTATTCAAACATATTGTGGGTAGGAAATTGCTGGAAGGGTAAAAACCTCAAAGCTCGCTCCTTCCGCCTCACCCTTGCTGCCACAGTTTATTTTATCTGGAAAGAAAGAAATCAACGAATGTTTAAAAAACCGTTGGCACAAAATGAAACCCAGATGTTTCACCAAATCTCTGCTGCAGTCCGGGGTAAACTGGAGAACACTCCCGTAGCCAGTTCGCATAGTGACAGATCTATTCTGATTAGATGGAGCATCCCACTATTGAACCTGAGGTTGGATGCTTAGCTCTAATAGATAGTTTGTTGTAGTCTATTGTTTGGCTACGATCCTAATCTTGTTATCCTCAGGCGCACTCTCAACTGCCTGGCTAGTCTTGGATTCATCTTGTTTGCTATTCGGATGCTGCGTGGGACTCTTGCTGCTGAAATTCCCATTTCTGCTGTGCTGTTGGTGTGGTTGTAATGTGTCCTAGTCTCAAAAAAAAAGTGTTCGACCGGTCATCTGGTAGACCGGTAGGTTGATCTCAATTTTTCCACTCTGGATCGCTTAGCTGTGCTGGCATAAAGGGCTGACATGGAAGTATGCGCCTCCAAACCGTCTTTGGTGTGACAAATTTGTGATGCTGGTTGGGCAGGGTCTGCTCACAAATTCCCGGTTTGGTTCCCCTGCTGACTTGACTAAATAGTTCTCTTGGACTATTTGCATCATGCTCTCGAGTTTCAGTTGGCTGTAGGTGGTCGCCAGCTTGGACAGGAGTGGAAGTTACCCGATACCTAACATCGCGTCATTGTGCACCTATTGCCCGGATTGGAAATCTGCTATGTCTCGTCCAGTTTGGGTTAGTCTGCCGCTTTTTTGCCGATTTGGATCTGCTGACTTTGCATTTTCGGCCTATTGCCGTTTGCTATGTGAAATTCCCGGTTTGGCTGCGGGATTAGCTGACGTGGTCGTTTTGGCCATCAAAAAATAAATAAATAAAAATAAAATAAAAAATTTTTTCGGTAAACTTGCAGACCGGTTTGTTGATCTCTGCTTTTCGCTCTGGCGCTCAACTGTGCTAGCACAATGGGTTGACGTGGAAGTTTGCGCTATGACCTATGGCGTGCCTCCAAACCATCTTTGGCGTGAGTTGCTGGTTGGGCTCGTTTCTTCTCACAATTCCCGGATTGGTTCCCTGCTAACTGGCCTAAACTCTCGGTCTAGTTGCATTTATAGTAGGCTATAGGTTCCCTGTTTGGCCGCCAGCTTGGACTGGTGTGGAAGGTCTTGCCCGATACTCAGCTTCGCGTCCTTTTGCCCGTAGTGCATTATACGGCCGGGTGGTTTTTGCCCCGTATCAAGCTTTATGCAGGTTTGGTGTTGTATCCAGTTTGGAAATGCTGACTTGGCCATTGCCGTCTACTAAGGAAAAAAAAATTTAGATCGGTCTACTTGTAAGCGCTCTGCCCACTTATCTGTGCTGTCTCTAAGGGCTAACGTGGCTGTAAGCGCTCTGAACTATGGCGTGCTTTCATGGCGAATTTGGCGTGACAGTTATGTGGTCGCTGATTGGGTTTGGTTTCTCACAAATTCCCGGTTTGGCTCCCTGCTGACTGGACAAAGTAGTGTTTAGCCGCCAGCTTGGACTGATGTGGTATGCGTCTTCCGGCGGATACACAAATGCTATGTGGCAGCAAGCTTTGGCTTACGTGGATGGCTGGCCTGGTTGGACACACCGGTTATTCTCTCACGTTACAGGAATGGATTGTTTGTATTCCGGTTTGCTATTCCTCGCTTTGACAGAAGGCAGGATCGTTACCTTTGCTTAGCCCTGTTATGGCTGCCGATTTTTCCAACGTGGCAGATTGACCACGAAGGGCACACAGGTCCTTCTCTCACACATTATCGGTTTTGGGCAGCCTGACAATGCTTGTGAAGTAGAGGCTGGAAGAGTGCTTTGGTGCAGTCTTCAGTACTGAGGTGTCTGTTGGGCTTGAAGACTGATGGATTGGCCGTGTGTTTTTTTCTTTATGTACCTGCATTTCGTTTTTTTACCATGTTTCTTTCACGGTGTGCTCGGGGTATGCCCTAGCGGCTTTATCATAGGAGGTCGACAGAGTGGCCAGTAACACTAGGTCCTTGTCCTCCTCCTGGATTTCCTCATCAAGGGTGGATATCTGTGTCACGATCCAATTAAATTCATCCAAATCCTTCTCAAAGTTTTCCGTTTTTACAACCGTAGACCATAGAACTGTTTCTTTATATGTAGACTAGTTGTTAAGGATTTAGACTTATATCGGCTCTCCAACTTCTCCCAAACCTCTGCGGATCAGTCAGGCCAAGAATCTCTTGGTGAGTGTTGTCCGCCAGGCATAATTTAATGATACAGTTGGCAATGTCTCTTTTATCTTGCCATTCATCATCAGTCAGATTTGTTGGCTTTTCATCCTTCTTCTTCAGCACCTTCATTGTTCCCTCTCTGGTTAAAATATTCTTCACCCTCTCTTGTCAGAGGATGAAGTTGCCCTGCCTATTGAATTGCTTCATATTGAACGGTAGATTCTTCGACGACGACGATGCTATTTAGATGGAGTTTTCAACCTGTCTTTGATACCACTTATAGGGGTTAGATGACGTCCGATGACCTCACAAATAGATACAATAAAGGAATGAGGAAGAAGAAAAGTGAACACCCGAATTTTTACGTGGAAAACCCTTATCAAACAAGGAAAAACCACAAGATAATCTGTCCACGGAATCAAATCCACTATGTGAGGCGAGGAACTATTTGTACGATTACACAGTCACAAGAGAAAAGAAAGACGAAGAACGTAGCACAAGCAATACACTATGTGTTGCTCTCAATTCTCTCTTGTCTTCACAGTTTTCACTCTCTCTGTTTTCACTAGCCTCTCTCCCACATCCACACAGCAAATCCGTCTACTTACTTTTAATATAGAGGCTCATATTCAGCAAACCTGAGGAATATTCTATATCCACTGGTAAGATCTGTCCTTACCAACAATATGAATATGCTCTGTACAAAAATGGCTCCTCCATAACCATTTGAGATCTTGTGCATTCAGAAGATCTACTGAGCTGGCAATCTTTTGGATTTCCTTTGGCGGACGACCAACATTCCACTATTCGCTTCTTTCACAGGGCCCATCAACGCCTGTTTATCATCCTCTCCATTACGACGGACTTTTGTCAGTTTGGAATCCTTTAGCAATGCTAGGCAACTCATGCTTGGTTATTGTTGTCCGTCCAAGAAGTTCTCCGGTTAAAAAGATTTCACACGGGAATGATTCCTAACAGTAACAATAATGATCATCGTCCCATAAATGAGATATATTCTCCTTCATAAAGAGTCATCATAAACCACAGTTAGTCATTGAACTATTAACTATTGTTGAACTATTATAATACTTGCAGTTTTGATTATATTATCATATTTAATTAATAAGTTAAAGATTTTAGTTTGATGAAAAACTAACGAATATAAATTGCTACGCATGCCTCAAATGGCATGGGACCGTTTGGGCTACCATAACAAATTTTGAAATATGAAGAACAAGAATGAATAGAATTCTATTTTAATTCAATTGAATTATTTTCTATTACATATATATATATTTGGTAAGTAAATAAATTGAATTGAACAAAAGAAAGTTTACAAAAATTCTATTACATATATGAAGTATTACAGATCACTACATATTTATACAAAGTGTGCATGTAATCTAAGCCATTTACTTAGACTTATCTCGTCCATTAAATTCAATAAACTAATTGTATTAGTTTGTTGAGTAGGAAATAAGATAAAAAGAGTAACTAATCCGCGTCATGTTGCATGGACCAATCATCTTTATGCAATTCAAGTCAGGAGGATCACGAATGTAATAACAAAAACTTTCTTCTGATATAATGATGCTGAAGCCTGAATATATGCTGTGAATCAGAAATTAGATGTAATTATTCATGTGTAAGTAACCAGAAGGTGTGAGAGAAGAAGACACACGTGTATAGGCTGACATGAAATAACTTCGACGCGTGTGAAACTGGAACCAATATAACAATAATCCTAGCATCAATAAACTGTAATCGGAAGCTGCACCAGTATATCAAAACAAATATAGATTAGATTTGCATTAGAACAAATCATAACAAAACAGGGGAAAGAGAAGAGGCTGCAGGAGGCTACAGCTCTTCCTTTCATGCAAATATGTAGATATTTTAATAGCCCCCCTCGAAAAAGAGAGTAAACACCACGAAATCCCAATTTAAAAGGAAGAAATTATACCTAAGAGGAAGGTAAAGATTCAGTACAAATATCAACAATCTGCAGTTAGGAAGGACTGAACCAAGTAGCAATAATGCTTTCTTGAATTTTATCCCGAATAAGATGATAGTCAATTTCAATATATTTAGTATATTCATGAAAAACTAGATTAGCAATAATATACAACGGAGCTTGATTATCACAATAAGGAGAAATCAGCAAATCCTTCAATGATACATTCAAGCTAAGTAAGCTCACAACAAGTGGAATACATAGAATGTATTTAGCTTCAACAAAATTATGAGAAACCATAGATGTAATACCCGAATTTCTATTTAATTTATTTTGATATTAATTGTGACTTTGGGTTAAATAGATTTATTTAGAATAATTATATATTATGAAAATTTAAAAAAAATCGTATCGGTAGAGTAACGTTTGAAGCATGCTTGAGTGGCGCCTGAGCACTGATCTCTGATAGCCAACAACCGAGGCCGCACTCGAGCTCCGATTCTAGGTTGGTGGCACTTGAGGTACATCTGTGTTGGCACTTGAGTTCCGTTTTGGTTATTTAAGGGGGGAGCTGTGCACTGTTGCGCATTTGCAAGGGAAAAAAAGTAGAGAGGTGAGAGAGAGTAGGAGAAAGAAGAGAGAGAAGGTAGAGTTTAGGTACTTCAGTGTATCCTTTTGTTAGATTTACTTGAGGTTGACGCAAGTATTTACAAGTTGTATCCTTGGTTTATTTTCGTGTCTGATAATGTTTGCTTACGTTTTGGAGATTTTATGTATATGCATGTTATATTTATCTACCCTATTTGTTTCATGTGAATATAAGTGTTATATTTATCTATCGATCTGGGATATTTATTCAGGTTTTATAATTTGTGAGTTTTATAATTTTATGAAAACCTTTATAAATATCTGAGACCATATTTGTTTTGTTCAGTATATTTATATGGAAATAGATATGAAACTTGCATGGGCTGTGTATTAGTTTACATGCATGCTTCTTGGGGATCATGGTCACTATTTCTATTATCTATTATCTATTATCTGATCTATTATTTGATCTATTATTTGGCCAGCTCCGAATGAGGAGAACATCTATTATCCGTGACTCCCTTTCTATCGGTAGGAAAATACTCTGTTTGTAATTGACCCACCCAATTTGTATGTTAATAAGAACTATCATAAGTGAATTGAATAAAAAAATTAATATATTTGGATGTCTTAATGTACGTACTAAATTTGAGGACTACACTCAATGTCGCGGGTGACAAAATATAGTGAGTTTGTTTCGTATTTATGGATGATATGGTTCATAGATGGTCTAAGCTACGAGCGTAAATTGCAATTGTTCTATTTTAAGGTTACTAGGAATATATATACTCCTTTTTCAATTTGGTCTCTTGGTCTTTGGTTATCTAATTTTGTACATATTTTATATTTAGCTGTGAATTTATATTTGGGTTCTAATTTGAGATTCGTAGGTTTGCCTATGGATGAAAATTTGGTTAGTCTCATACCTATGGATATGTGATATGCCCCAAAATATGTTTTGATTTTTATGATTTCGTTCTGGACTCTATTTTATCTGTTATCGGTTTACAATTTTGATTCGGATTCTGTTATGTTACGCATGCGACCTAATTATTTGAGTATCTGCTTCGGATCACGATCTGTTCAATATATGATTTGATATGGACTCTGATTTGAGTATAAGACTATTCTCTATCCCTTAGTTGATTTTCTGACTTGTGATTTGTTTTGTACAATTTGTTTATATGATTTCACCATTTCTCTGATTATGGACATGTATGTATATATATCATTTTTCGTATAGATTGATACTTGTTGAGTTTCAAACTCATATCTTCATTTTCATCCATTCAGACTAGTGAGCTTCGATACACTTGTAGGAATTCAGACACGATATTATGCAACATTATTCATTTGGATGAGTATGGATGTTTTATTTTGATTTGTGTCCAAATCTCGGTGGTATATTTTGGATATTTGGTTATGGTTGGATGAGAGCCTTTGCATCATGTATTGAAAATTATTAGATTTATTGTATTATGTGGATGAGTCATTGTTATTATTTTGTTATCTTTCTTACGATATTTAGATAGCAGGTCACATGTATATTTTTTGAATTTATATCTGATAAGATTTTGCACAGGTGATTTTTTTTCTGGTAAGTAAGTAATATGCATTAAATTTAAAAGAAAATTTTAAAATTTTGTGCTAACTCTAACTATTTTTCTGACTTAAAATTAGAGCAAAGACAATGGGGAGTACCCCAAAACACATGAATATGTCCTGATCTGAGAACAAGACCCACGACATGAAAAAATAAAAATACACCCGAAAATACATTAGATCATCATATATCATATGCTTCCAAATAAAAGTCACTAACTTAGCCTTCTAAAATCCATATCGATGACAGTGGCTACGTACGCAGCAAACAACATCAAACGTGTTAGGCGTAGATTAGGCATCATATACCGGGAACGTGTGAGAGTAGGAACTGGTGTGCCCAGCAGTGCCAAATCGGCCACGTAAGCCAATCCTGCAGCCAAACCGGGAGCATGTGAGAGGAGGAGCCAGTTTGACCAAAAGAGCCGCTGGTCCAAGTCAGTAGGTGTCCCATATCAGAAAGTGGGAGAAAGCCGGGCAAGAAAAAAAACAAGTCATACCGGCATATACAGCAGACAATTCCAAACCGGGCGAAACAGAACAACATTCCGAATTGGCATTTTATTGCATATCGGGCGAAAAGCCACCGGCCGGCAACTAAAGGCTTGCTGGCCACGTCAGCAAGGCCAAACCGTCCACAACACCATACCGGGTAAAATTGCAGCCAATTTGGGCGAATGAGCCACGACAGCAAGGAATTTATTAGGTCCTATGGATATCTATAGTGTCACACATGAATTTAAGATTTATCATTTATTGTTGTATTTATTTAGAATTTTAATTTTTGTGAAATATTATTATTAGATTTGTTTTGGACTGGGTTCATGATAATTATGGTATCAGAGAAGCTGTGATGGGATATGTTTTGGGTTTGTTTGGGTCCTTTCGGGGGAGATGATTCATTTGAATATTTTGCTTGATAGACATTATCGATCGTGGATAACAGGAATTTTGGTGTTGGAGGTCTTGATTCTAATCGAGAGTTTGACTACTTAGCAATGATGAGTTGCATGAGCGACATTGTGGATACGATGATCCAATGGCAGGATCATGATATGGCCACTATGAGGAGGATGACCAAGCAGGGCCAAAGTAGGACACCTTTTGATCAGTTTAAAGGTAAGCATGTCCTAAAGTTTTGTGGAGAGTTTGACCCAATAAAGGTAGAAAGTTGGTTCCAGAAGATGGAGAGGGTTTTTGAGGTTATTAACTACCTGGAGGAGGATAAATTTAAATTCGTCTCTTATAAGCTAGAGGGTGAGGCTAGCCGATGGTAGGCTACTCAGTGCCACATTTTGGGACAGAAAAATGAGGAGATTTCTTAGGAAATTTTTTCTAAAGCATTTTTGGAGAAGTTCTTTCCTTCTAACATGTGGGATATTAAGGTAGATAAATTTAGTAGGTTGAGGCAAGGAAATAGGCTAGTGGCCGAGTATGACAAACAGTTTACAAAATTGTCCCAGTTTGCTCTGTATATTATTTGGGACGACGCCTTGAAAGCCTAGAAATTTGCACAAAGGTTTAATGATTTGATTAGAAAGTAGTTAGTGCCCTTTTGTTTGAGGACGTACAATGAGGTGCTTGACCGGGCCTTATTGATTGTGAAGGAGTAGTTTTAGGAGAAATATTTTAATAGGAGGTTGGAGAATCGAGGCCAATGTTTACGAGGTGGAGGCTCCCATTTGCGGTTTAAAGGCTATGATAAAGGAAAATCAATTGGGGGCAAAGTCTTCTCCTCAAAAGCCTCAATTTACGAGATCTACATGCAAGTTTTTTGGAAGGAATCATGTTGGGCAAGTTTGCCTTCGCCAGAGTGGAGCCTATTTTAATTGTGGCCAGGTAGGCCACCATTTGAGAGATTATCAATCTTTTATGGGCTTCAGCCCAAATCTAATCGTTGAGCCGACCCATGAGCCGTTAAGCCAACCCATGAGTCGATGAGCTGATCGAGCCGTGAGCTGCGAACGGCTTGTCTGAAGCCGAATTAGGGTTACAACCCTATTCGCATTTCTTGATCGATTCATCATCATTTGTCATTTTTCTCAGTTAATTGCTGAAGCATTTGTGGTCTATTAAGTGGTGATAACTCCCCATTAAGTCAATTAATCAATTTTGGCCGGTTTGAGTACCAAACGTTCGGTTGAGGAGGGTGATGGTTTCGCCTATAAATTGAGCCTTCTGCTTTGTCCCTGGCATCAAACTCAAGTAATACACCATCTAAACGAGTGAAGGAGTGTCCAGAAGCACGGAGCCGGTCCGAATCACAAGTCAGAAAACAGAGCACCAAATGGCCGGAGGTATATTAATCGATTCTAAATTTCACTTTTGTGGTTGTTTTAGCCACATAAATATCTAACATAATGTCATTATCGAAAGAAAAGTAACAGTACCAAGGATAGTTTAAATATTTGATTAAATGCCCTAACATTTGATTAAATCCTTTCTAAACTCATTCGATGTCCCAATGTTTTCTCTAAGGTTATAAAATTCCTTTTACTCTGATGTCACCGAGAGAGATCCATAATTTTCAAATCTTATTTAACTATTCTGCTAAATTTATGTGGGTCTAATCATAATAATTTCTTCATATTTTCTCCTTCAACTAACTTATATTTTAATATATTTATACTCATATTTACAAACTTTCGATATCAAAATATCCACATAACTTGTATATGCCATACCTTTGTATTCACCTATATATTATACCTTGCATATATATACATACGCACACACACCTATACATACACCTTACATCCTCCACACAATTAACACACGTCCCCCCATGAGCATCACATCACACTGCTCACCTCACACACACACACACACACACACACACACACACACCGACTACACACAGCATACTTACACACACACATACTCACACGGCACACACACCCACCGACTACACACAACATACTTACACACACACACATACTCACACGGCAAAAGCACACAACTCACACATACACACCCACTGATATACCCAAAACGTATGGTATCCACACACATATACGTTTTATGCCCACATACGTTATACACATTCTCACACAGCATACCCATACAATTACATACATACATACATATATACATACAAACATATATATATATATATTGTTGAACTAAGCATTGATTATCGTATCTAACCAAGGGCACCAAACAAGGCATTGTGCTCTGTTTTTCGCAAACCCTCTCGATTCCCATAGTACGAAGGGAAAATCCTAACTTACGTGTTTTATCCGGCAAAATAATGATTATATGGCATGAACACACAAAATCTTCAAGCATCAATGTATCGTGAACTACAAAAGATTTATTTCCTACTGTTCAGAGGCGAAAGCTCTGGTTCCATTCAATTTCTCACCTCACCACCAAAATGTTGGGGTCACTCCCGAGTGGCATGTCCGCGGACTCCATGGAACAGATGGACGAGGACTTTTACAAGGCGTCATGT